>APFE030650806.1:32861-46379 GCA_000404065.3 Pinus taeda | reverse complement strand
TCCATAGACATGATCCATATGTCTAAAAATAGACTTGCGCCAAAAATAGCCTGCGGGCCCACTTAGTGAAGGAGACTCTTTTCACTAAGCTCCATCATCTTGTTGCAATCTCAATACTTGAGACAACAAATTTTTGCATTGACTGATAATTTGTTGGATAAAAACATTGGCTGCTTGTCTTTTGCTATTCATTAGACTGGTTATTATCGCCGAGTCGCCGAAGATGTGGGCTTTACTGATCCCGTGATTCTGTAGCTGCAATAGTCCTTGATAAAGACCCAAAGCTTCAGCTCTGTTGTTGGTTAGATTACCCAAACCCCATTGAAAGGAAGAGATAGATTCTCCGGTAGGATCGAAAATGATGCCCCCTGCACCGGCTGCTCCCGGATTGGATTTAGAGGCTCCGTCAAAGAATAAAGAATGAATTTTATGTGAAAGGAGCCATTTGCTAAATTCATCATTTGTAAGACGGATTTTCCATTCCGGATTGGCGATTTTGCTTTTGAACTTACTAATCTTTGTTGCTATTATACTGCTGGTTTTGTCTATAAGGTTCCCAATGAGATTTCGCTCCTCTACCCATAGGTTGGCTGGATCAATTTTCCTTGATATTTTAGAGGCTATAGTTTCCAAGGTAAGGCTTGAGCTTTTAACGAGAATGTGCCTGATGGTTGTTGTTTTGCCTCGAGAGATCATACTATTTCGCGCTATCCAAATGCGCCACAGTAGAGAAAAGGCGAAAGAAGCAGCCACAAAACATTTTAAGGACCTTTTAACTGAAGCACAGGAGGAAGAATCCTATGAGGACTTGCTTCAACATTTGCATCCCAAAGTCACGGAGGATCTGAACAAAAATCTAACAGCAGAAATAAAAGAGGAAGAAATAATTGAAGCAATTTGGTGTCTCCAACCCAACAAGGCACTTCGGAGGCCAAATAAATTATCTTAAAAGCTGTATTTTTGGATGGAATGCCTCATCCCAAATTATTCATAGTATTGCCAACATCTTTGGTGTTCCCTGTAAGTTAAATTGGGATTGCTTCAGTTATTTGGGAATGCCAGTAACTATAGGGAAAGTAAAGACTGGAGTATGGGACTTAACTCTTGACAAAATGAAAAGAAAAGTACAAAGATGGGGAACCTTGTGGGTCAACCCTGCTGGAAGACAGGTCCTTTTAAAATCAGGTCTCTCGTCCCTCCCCTTATATCAATTCACTCTTGGCCAAGCTCCAGCTTCATTCCACCGAAAAATGGACAACATCCTCAGATTTTTTTCTGTGGCAAGGAGGTAAGAACGAAAAGAAAAAGTACAATCTAGTTAATTGGAAACAGGTATTCAAAGTCCCGAGAATGGAGGTCTCGGTATTAAATCCCCATCTCTTATGAACTTAGCATTTGGTGGGAAACTGATTTGGAGACTCATGGACAGTCAAGCTGCATGGTGGAAAAAAGTCCTAGAAACAAAATATCTAAATCAGTCAAGACAACATATTCTTACATCAGAGGTACCCAACAGACCTTGTACAAAGATATGGAAATTATGTAAAAAGACCAATTCATGGTGCCAAATGTTTCTAAAGTCCCAAAAGGAGGTGAAACGGTGAATCTTAGCTCGGACAAAATCATGGGGAACCCTCCCATAAACAGTCTCCCAGGTATGGAACCTATTATTCATTATCTGCAAAGTAAAGGTATATATAGCTTGAGTCAAATTTCTCAATGGAATGCTTCATCAAATGCTTGGGTTCGTTGGGAATTTCCTCCTATACTCCAACATCTCAATGCAAGCTTCGACTCCCTTTGCAATCACTTACACAGTATGGATGGATTACCAATTTGCTTTTACAGGGACTACTGGGAATTGATTAAAAAGGACCTCATCAAATACATCAAGTGGATCCAAAAAAAAGGCAAAATTGGTGGATATACAAATTCTACCCATTTGGCTCTTATTCCTAAGGAAAACCGCCCATCCAATTTCTCTTGTTTCCGACCTATATCCTTGTGCAACTCATCTTACAAAATTTTCACTAAAATCATAGCTTCTCGGCTCAAACCCCTTCTCCTGATGCTCATCTCAGAAAACCAAGGAGGCTTTATGGCCAACATACAAATTGCAGATTCCATTCTTTTAGTTCAAGAGGCCATACATTCAAGCCATGCAAGGAAAGAGAAAGGTTTCATCCTAAAACTAGATTTGGCCAATGCCTTTGACACAGTAAGATATTCTTTTTTATTTGCAATTCTTCAAAAAATGGGCTTCTCACCTCTCCTTATCAATGTAATAAGAGCTTGCATCTCTGGACCTTGGAAGAGTCTCTCTTTTACACCAATGAGAAATTAAATAAATTTAAATTCATAATTTTAAAAAATAAATTATTTATAAACTCTAATATCCACTTTATATGTTCACAAATTTTTAGTCAAAATGAATTTAATTAAAAAATTAACATATTTTTAAATACGTTATACCTTACCCTACAACATAAATAATAACTAATAATATAAAGTGAAAGATGGTCAATTCCCACGCAGTAAACAACCATCGACTCGGCAAACCCCAAACAAAATGAGCTTTATGTTTGAGGTTGATTTCCAAAATATTAAAGATTCACATACGTAATAATTTAAAATTAAATAAAATGCAAAATAGTACCCATCATTATATTTAGAAATCCTAAGAAATATATTTGGTTGAGATTTAAAGTTTTTTCATGTTGACTTCAAAATATTACGGAATTTGCAGTTGGGATGGGTAATAAATTAAATTTAAACGAAATACAAAAGGGTGCCCATCGTTATATTTATAAATTTTTGAAGCTTCATGAACACGCGTGATTAATTAGATTTAAAAATATATTTGGTTTCTAGCCATTTTTATATTAAATATAGATATTCCTAAGGCTTAAGGTTGTTTTGAAAAATATTTGGTTGCTCTTATTTTTGGAATATGAGAAAGGTGTTTAAAAATATGCGTTTTATTTTTAGGGCTATAGGCTTTCGTATTGAATCACTTCCATCGTCAACACTTTCATTCTCCTATTCACATATGTCAAGCATACCTCGATCATATATTCATTTTAGTTGTTTTTGACGTTGCTTGTTTGGTATTCTGGCCAGATCCAAAATACAATTCAACCTCTACGTCTTCGTAGGGATTAAGAAGGTTTTGGTTCCTCTATTGGATGAGACTTCTGCAGCCAACAAAATTCAGTCAGATTTCAGAGGGTTTTTCACGAGGAAGGGTGCACCTTTAAAGAATTTAAGGGTATATGATGGCGTTTTGTTGATCGTGAGGTGGTGGAGTTGATCCTTCAGAATGAGAAGGAACGCTTGAAAATCACCGAGGGCATAATGTCACTGCTGCTTAAACTTGACGCAATTCAAGTATGTATTTGAATGTCCTATGTTGGACTAAAACTCGGTTTGAATTGTGGGTCCAAACTCTGTTTTAACTTTGTAGAATATATTTTGAACTACGACCCGAATTCTGGGCCTGTTCTAAAATACTCTTTGATTTTTTGTCCGGCCCAACATGTTATAAAAGAAATTGACCAACGAAAAATTCGTTGAAATAATAGGCAGAAAAATTGGCTTAAAGCACTTTTCTAACTTTTGGTTTAGATCAAAACCCTATTTGATTTTATGTTTGGTTGGAAACCCAATGTGAATTTCTGTTTGGGTCAAACCCTTTTTGAATTATGGTTCAAAACCTTCTTTAAATTTTCGTATAAACCCCTATTTTAGTTTCTATATCAGTTCTTTATAGCTTATACTCTCTCAATATCTTGAATGCTAGGAGTTCAGCAGCATTGAGCGATCTTAACATCTTTTTCACTGTCTGGTCACATTTTTAATGTTTTAGATTGTGGCAGAAAATTGACATGTATAATACGCATTTTGATTTGCAGGGCATGAATTCATTTGTGAGGGAATCAAGGAAAGCGGTAATTTGTGAGCTTGTTAATTTTCAAGAAATGGTAGATGTCATATTAGCAGGAAAATCGATAAGAGGGGGAGGTTCGACGGGTGCAAAATCTGTGGTGGAGGATATGCATGGTGATGGACTGGTCGCCGTTGGAGAAGAGGATGAAGATTTGTAGCCCTTGGAAAGAAGTCCCACCGAAAAGGAAATTAGAGATGAAGAGTTACTTAAACGGGGTCCCAGTAAAGAAGGTATAAGAGATGAAGGGGTGCCAGATGGTGTCAAGCTAACCATGGCGTCTGCGCATGATTCAGAGGTGCAAGAAGAGGGATCCGTTATTTATGATAGAATGTAAATTGAGGCCCCAAATCATATTGAGGATATTTTCCATGGTCACAGGTAGTAATGGTGGACAAGAGTCATCAGAGGTAGTTGCATCAAAGGAAAAACAAGTTTCAAGATCATGAACTGGGGGATGATTCATAGGTGCAAGAAGAGGGATTCATTCTTCCTGATAAACGTGAAATACATAATATGCAAACTGAGGCCCCAGATCATACTGATAATATTTCCATGGTCACGAGGAGTGCCGAAGAGTCATCGTAATTAATTGCATAAAAGGAAAACAAGGTTCAGGATCAGGAATTGGAACCACATGATGAGGATGGAAAGAGAGATTCAATTGATGAAGATAAATCTACGTATTGCACTTTAAGTACTGAATGGCAGAGTGGGGAGGAATTGAGATATCTTCGGAATTTCAGAGCATCCCCTTCACAAATGAAGAGGTTATTGGACATTCAATTGAAGAAAACATATGTGCAAACTGTGCAGATTGTGAAGTACATACATGCAAGAGGTTGAAATATTTGGATCTGTCAAAGCCAGATGCGGAGACAATTCAAGCTCATGAACAACATGGAGAGGGTGAAGGCATGGAGTGTGAAGAGACTCGGGAGGTAATAGGTATAGTATTAGGGGAAAATACTAATGTTGAAGAAGACATTGTGAAGGTGCGAGATGAGAATGAGAGACTGAAGAAGATGTTGGTTGATATATTCAATAAAACTGAATTGCAGAATCAGTTGATTAATAACCTAAGCCTCAGAATTGCACAGTTAGAGGAGCAAATATCCAAAAAAAAGAAGAAATCTGCAGACGAAATAATGGGGAGGAGGATAAAAGTCAATATATACCCTCCACGTATCGGAATAATGGGGAGAGGATAAAAGTCAGTAGATACCCGCCATGTATTTCCAGTGAAAATGTAAAGCATATAACATTTATATAATTGTTATGTAGAAATCATTTTATTCAGGGTAGTTAACATCCCAACTGTCTGTCTAAAATAACAAAGTCCTGTGTATCCCGTTGGATGTAACGAAAGGGTTTTAATGCAATAAGTTTCTAAATTTAAAAATAATGTTTCAAATTTTGAAAGTTTTGTGAAATTTAGAAGATTTAGAATAAATTTTGTTTAAAAGTTTTAATATAATAAGTTCATGATTTATTTTTTTGAGAACGAAGAAGAGAAAAGTAGGCCTGCAAAAGCCTTCCCTCATATGGCAATATTTGTAAGTTGTCATATCAAACTCGCAAGTAAGTTTTGAGAAACTGATATCAAATTCGTTAGTTTTTAGAAACTGATAATCTTTAGTTTTTAGAATTTATTATGTATAAAAAACCACTCGAGTAATGCAAATTATTGTAGATTGTTGTTTAAAAATTGCACTTTGTTTTGTTATATTACCTGTAGGGCTCATCCATTTCGTTGCCTCCCATCTTAACAATGAATTACCTGTAGGGTTCATCCAGTGCCTGCTTCGAGTATGGGAACACCTCATCACACTTTATTTTCACATTAAAAGGAAAAAAAATATATTGCAAATATAAAAGAACCATTCAAAATGCATCAATCACTTGTAGATTAAATTTAGCATACTTAGAAGTTAATCGAGACCTTACAATGCTACATTTTAACGTTCTTTCACATTAGTTTCTTCGTTAAGAAGACCATCCTTGCTATGGTCATTAACTTATAGGTCATTATGAACAAAGGATCATCTTTACTAGGTGATATAAGTTACATCTACTATGAGTGGAAGGGGTCCTTTTAACAAATAAATTAAAGTGGAAAAAGGTCCATTAAGAATGTTTTTTTTTTTTTATAGAAATGGGTAGTGGATATATTAGAAACTTGGCCTTAATGCCAAAGAGCGGATTACAAAGGGTGAGTCTGAAATGATAAGTGCCGAACAGCCTTGCAAGACCGTGACACTTATGATTAGCTCACATCTTTTCTTAGCTACAACTATATGGTCTATTTCAGAGATTTTCCCAAGCTTGTGGGTATAAACAAACTGATTTAATAGAAAGCAATAAAACATGACAATGATCTAAATTAAGGAATTGGTTCCCATATTTCCTATCCGCCTCTGAGCAGAGCACCAGTTGTAAGAAGGGCTGCTTTGTTAGCTTCAGTTTCCGCCTCCTTATTATTGGATCTCAACACATGATAGAAATTTAAATTCTGGAAAGAGTCACCAAGATCTGAAATTCTGTGTATCAGCCTTGCTAGTCTTAGGTCCTTTGGCTTAGAACGAGTCACCACAGTGTTGATAATAACCTGAGAATCTCCAATAACATTGACCTCCCTGATGTTCAGCACTTTCAGAATCTTGAGTCCTTGAAAAATACCCAAAGCCTCAGCTTGGATGCTAGAAGCGATGCCCAAGCCCCAGGCGAAGCTATGGATCCTAGAACCAGCTGAGTTTAACTCCTCCAGCACCAGCTCTTCCAGGATTGCCCTTAGCAGCCCCATCAAAAAATAAGGAGTGCCTCTGCTGGTTTGCAATCCATCCCTGGAGCTTGTTTGCTGTAACCCTTATTTGCCAAACTTTTAGGAGGGGGATACTCTTTACGAAATTTTGGAGCTGTAGGTCGAGAGAAGAGCCCTAGTTTTTAGCCTGTTGGGTGAGATTTAAATCATATTTGAGGTCTCTCAGGTACTCTTTTAACTGGCATTTTATTTTAACTGCCACTAGCTTGACGTCCTGCTCGCAGTTTCGAAAAATCATTTTGTTTCGCTCTAGCCAGATCTGCCAGCAGATAATTTTAGGGAGAATTAACCAAGCCGCTCTAATAATTTTGTTTTTTGGAGGAGGACCAAGGTACCTTTGCAGCCATCTGTCAAAAAAACTAGCAGTGGAGGAAGGCAACTCGAAGCTGGGACTTAGGGTATCCAACAACACAGACTAGATCTGCAAAGTAAAGGAGCAATCTAGCATCAAATGTGAAATGGTTTCTTGGTTTGCCTTGCAAAGTCTACACCTTGAAGGGTCGTGGAAGCCACGCTTCAGCAGATTATCGTCAATCAAGATTTTGGAATGGCATAGCAGCCAATTGAAAAAATCAATTTTTGGCAGCGAAGGGTGGTACCAAATCCCTTTCCAAGGCTCTGGATTCATGGCCACATGGGGGTGCTCGCACAACTTGGCGTATCCTTGAGCAACGGAATAACCACCAACCTGCACACCCTAACCTCTAGAATCCCTGCTTTGCATCTGCGATGGAGCCAATCCATGAAGCTTGGAGAGCAGTTCCTCGCGTTCTATAGCCAAATCTGGGGGCGTTTCAATTTTCCATCCAGCTTAGCGAGATTCCTGCGAGACTGAGATATCCCACAGGGAATGCATACCAGCATCGTTCATCCACCTGCGCAACCCTTAGAGGGAGGGGCAGTCTCCCAGCGGCTCCTAGTTCATAATTTTGTCTGTCCAAAGGTTGATCCTTTTTCCATTCCCAGGGACCCAGTAGGCATGAGTATTTATAAGCGGACAGGCTTTTGTACAGAGCTTCTGGAAGGGAAAATTCAGAAGCGGCAGAGGATGGTCTAGACAACAAGAGCGTTTGTCCTTAAAATATTTTTTCCAAAGAGCTAGATGTGCCCAGCCAGGGTTTGGAGCTATAATCCTCCAAATGAGCTTAGCCCCCATGGCGATATTTTGAACTCCAAGATTTTTGAAATTCAAGCCTCCTTCCAAGAGCGGTTTGGAGATGGAATCCCAACTGACTAATGAAAACTTTTTTTCATTTTGCTTGCCCCCCATCCAAAAAAATTTCCTAATGATCTCCTCCATTTTTATGAGAATCCCAGAGGGAGTAAGAAGAATGGAAAACTGAAAAAGGGAAGACTTTTAAGCACAGATTTAATGAGGACAGACTTACCAACAATGTTGAGCCAGGAAAAGCCCCAGGCAAGCAGCTTGTTCTTGAATTTCTCCAGTTGGGGAAGCCAATCTCTGCTGAAGGATCTTTTAAGAAAGATAGGAAGGCCCAAATACTTGAAGGAAGTCCAGCTTGAGGACGTTGCGCAACCAAAGGTTCTGGAAATGGAATTGAGCATGCTGGAAGTGGTGTTCCAACAATAGATATGGCATTTGCCAATGTTTAAACTGCTTCCTGAAATCAAACAAAACTCATCCAAGACTCCTTTAAATCTGGAGGCTATAAGCACAGAGGAAACTCCCAATAACAAGGTGTCATTCGCAAAGAGGGCATGGTTGATGTTTTTAACACCTCTTGCTATACAGAGCCCAACAATTTCCCGATCCATCATTTTTTTTTTCTTCTAAATAGAAGCTGAGGACAGAGGCTTGAAGAACAAACAAAAGGGGTGAGAGTGGGCACCCCTGCTTGAGCCCTCTTGTGGCTTTGAAAAAGTCAGTAGCTCTGTCGTCTACTAAAGGAGCGATCCAAGGCTCCGAAATGCAGGCCTGAATCCAATTTATAAAGTTCTCCCCAAACCCAAATTTGTGTAAGACTTTCAACAGAAAACTGTGCTTGACTCTATCAAAAGCATTCGCTAAATCAAGCTTGACAACCAAACCTTTTTCCTTGCAACTCATACTTGAGTGGATTGCCTCTTGGACCAGCATGTAGTTGTCCACTATCTGCCTCCCTTGAATGAATCCTCCTTGGCTTTCCGGAATGAGTTTGGGGAGGATGAGCTTAAGTCTATTAGCAATAACTTTAGTAATGAGTTTATAACTGATGTTTCATAGTGATATCGGACGAAACCTGTTGAAAGTATTGGCTCCTTTCTCTTTGGGAATGAGAGCAAGAAAAGCAGTGTTCGTGCTGCCTCCGATTTTCTGGCAAGCTTGGGACTCGATAACCATTTTGTATAGATCTTTTTCCACAATCTCCAGCAAGATTGGAGGAATCTAGCTGAAAAACCATCTGGTCGAGGGGCTTTGTCCGGGTCCATGGTGAAGAGGGCATCATTGACTTCATTATGACTGACTTTAGCTTCAAGAAGTTGATTCATTTCAACAATAATCAAGGAGGGAACCATGTCAGTCATATCAGAGCTTTGGTCTAGATTTTTATCTTCGCTATATAGGCTTTTAAAATGAAGGGAGGCAGCTTTTTTGATGCTTGCAGTGTCTTTATGAGTAATAGTGCCATCTTTAATTTCGGAAATGGAATTGGTGCATTTCCTAGCCTGAGATTGTTTATGGAAGAAGGAAGAGTTCTTGTCCCCTGCTTTAAGCCAAAGACTGCGTGACTTAAGTCTCAAGTACTCTTCTTCTGCTAGACAAGCCTTGTGGAAGTTTTGCTGGAGCTGGGCTTCTTTGTCTAGAAATTCTTTGGTTATATCAGCTGTTTGAGATTGGATGTGGTGACTTTCCAGACTGCATTGAAGAATTTTTCTTTCATTTGCTGGATTGGGTAGAGTTTTGACCCAGCTTTTTAAAGCCCTTTTCACTCTTCTGAGCTTCTCCTCCCAGACAAAAAAGGGGGAGCCTTTTACTAGCTGCCTCCAGATGTCCTTAACTAAATGCATGAAGTATGATTCATTAGTCCAGAGCGGGCTGAATCTGAAGGGGATTGGACCAAGGTCAAGTTGAACTACCAGTTCTAGCTTGATGGGTTTATGATCCAAAGTGCTGCAAGGGAGAATGTGAACTCTAGCTTGTAATCCAAGCAGAAAAAAAGAGCTTTGAATTAAGAATCTATTCAATCTAGCAGAAATATGGCCAGGACCAATTCTCTTGTTAGTCCAAGTGAACTTACCCGAGATTGGCTTGATGTCCAGGAGGTCCCAGTCCTGCATAAGGTCCTCTGCCCATTCCCTTGCCGGATCTCGAATAATGCTACCTCCTCTCTTGTCTGTTGAAAGGAGAGTAAGATTGAGATCTCCTGCTATGATGATATTCTCGAGATTGACTAGATTTGCTAGGGTTCTTATGGAGTCCCAACAAGCCTTTCCACAGTGTTCATAGGGATGTACACGTTGAAGAGGTTGATAATCTCTTTTGAGTCTAAGTGCTGCAATTTTAAGAGCAGCCACTGAGTATTGAGGGATTCAGAAACGAAAGAGAATTTGCTAGCGTTCCAAAGAGTGGCCAGCCCTCCGGAAGCCCCTCGAGCTGAAATAGCTTTCACCTCACATTTGCTCCAAAGTTTCTTGCTTGCTTGAAGGAAGACAGAGTCTTCCAGTTTGGTTTCCTGGATGAGAAGTATGTCAGGAGTTTCTGTTCTTATTAAACTTCTGATGGCTTCTTCTTTGATTCTGCTCCCCATACCTCTACAGTTCCAAGAGACTATCTTCATCATTTATATTTCTGGTTGGCTCCCTTGGAGCCTTGGGGCTGGTTTCTCGCCAACTTTGCTTTTGATGCTAGGAGCTTCTCAAGAGTTGGCTGGCTACCTTGAAGCTTATCCTTGAAGGTTTCCTGCTCTCTTTTTTCCTGGTCTGTTTTGCGGCCTCTTGTGGATCTCCTTATCGAAGCTTGGGATTCTCCTATTTCCCCTTCTTCCTCCGAGCACTTCGATTCATCCTCCTCTTCCTTTGTTGTGATAATGTTTCCTTTGGAGCTCTCAGCCATTGCCAAATCTATTGCTGGAACACCACTTTCAGCCATTGCCTCTGTTGCTGGAACACCACTTCTAGCTTGATCAACTCCATTTCCAGAACCTTTGGGGGCTTTAGAGGGAGGAGTTGATTTTTGTTTTTCTGGTTCCTGAGATTCCTCTATTTGCGAGCTTAGAGGGGCAAATTTGTTTTCTTGATCCTTTCTGGGAGGGGGTTGCTGAGGGGGCGCTTGTGGACCTCTTCCGTTTGGACCAGCTTGCTTTTGGGATTTCCTGGTGTGCTTGACCTGATTCCAAGCTTCTTCTTTACCCTGTTCTGGTTCCACATTGGTTGGGCAACCTTTGGCGAAGTGTCCGTAGACATGACATTTTCGACATTTGAAAGGTAGCTGCTCGTAATCCAACTTCTGTAGATGGGACCAACTTCCTACTTTTAATTTGATGGCTTCCGGGAGACCCACCTCTTGGTTTACTTCTACGCATATACGAGCGCAATCATATTGATCTTTGCTGTTTTCCCTATCTATGAACTTCCCAAGGGCATTTTCGATGTGTTTCAGCGAGTCCCAGTTCCAGCAACGGATTGGAGGATTAGGAAGTCTAACCCATACAGGGACCGCCGAAGGGACATCGGCTGTAGGGTCAAAATCTAGGGTCCATCTGTTGAGGTACAAGCCCTGGGGTCCCATGAAATAGGGGCCATTTTGGAAGATCAGATCCTTGTCCTCCTTTGAGGTAAATTCAAACAGGAAATACCCTCGACCTAAGAAGTAAGAGGTGATGCTGCTCTTGATCAGAGGAGCCCAGTTCCTGTTTACCCAGGACTTAGTGGTCTTAGGAGAAGGCCATAGACTGGTGAACTGACCAACAAGAGCCAGCTCAGCTAAGGAGAGGGCAACCTGAATCGGGGTCTCTGGCGGCAAGGAGATTTCAGGAATGTCTTCTAGTTGCTTGACAAACTTGGATGCTTCGCTCTTCTTCTTTTGCGGCAAGTTGGCCAAGAGTCGAGAAAAAGCTTTGGCAGAAAAGGGCAGACCAGCCTGGGGTGAGCTCGGGGCCTCCATGAGGGCGAGCTTGGCTTAGACTTCCTGCCCAGCAGAAGACGGGCGCTTTGAACCGCAGAAGCTCAAAGGGGAACGCTGAGAAGGGGGGCAGAGGGCCCAAAGCCACGGGCCACAGAGCAGCAGGGCCGCAGTGGCACCGAGACGCAGCTAGGGTATCGCTGCTCCAGAGCGCTCGCGGTCCCTCCGGTTAGCTAGAATTAGGTCCTTTAAGAATGTTAATACTTTTACATTTATTAATTATTTTTATGTCTTTTTAATGATGTTGTAATGTAATGTGATGTTGTAATTTAATATTTATTATTTTGGTTATGTAAAATTATATAAAAATAAAATAAAGTTAAATAATAACATAAATGTAATGTAAATATTTTAACTCTATAAGAATAAAATAATAATAAAAATACAAATTATTCATGGCATTGAGAACCCATAATATTCATATGGAATGTAGCTTATTTAAAGGGAGAAATTAAACCAGCTTAGATCCATCATAACTTTGAATCTACCAAACCAAGAGGGATCTACCAAGCCAAGAGGGATCAAATCTCTTGATATGAAAACCTCTTTTAAAGTGAAAGAAAATTTAATCTCTTGGTAAATTCCGAATTAAGATGGGTCGAGGGTGGTTTAAAATTTACATAACTTATACATATAAATATAAATGATAAAAATAATTTGTAATGTAATTTGTAATTAATTATCAAAGATATCATCTTTTACAATATCTATATAAAATTTAAAATTTCCAATACATATGGCAAATGGCATACATATCTACAAATATGTTCCTCATACCATTTTTCCCATTTTCATAACATTTTTCAAATTTAAAAAACTTATCAGCCTCTCTTTGCACCTTTTGGGGCAATTGCCAGTGTATATGCATTGAACTTTTTACCTTTGTCATCCGAAAGCATGCCGCATAACTAACTATATTCGAATTCTAGTTTAACATCCTATTTATAGAGCCAACTATTTTGTGGATCGTTACTCTGCTCATTATTGAGATTTCAAGGTATCTTATTCACTTGCGTGTTAATATAAATATAAGTATTACATAGATTTTATTAATATAAGTATTACATACGTTTTATCAATTTAAACACACTCGAAAAAACTTTTATGAAAATTTATTTAGAATTTTTAGTTACAGTGAAAATTAGTATTAATGGTGGAGTTTTTTGGATCACATTTTGTCTAATTTTATAGCAATAGAAATATATATTTTTTTTAGAATGTTTTTTCCTTGTAGTGTTTATTTAATATACATGAGATTGAAATTGAAAAAGTGAACATAGCAATAATTAAAAAATTTCTTAGAGTGTGTTTTCCCCGTAGTGTTTATTTAATATGAATGAGATTGAAATTGAAAAAATGAATATAGCAATAATTATTATCTACTCTTGCACTTAGTAACCAAGACTTTTTGTGAAAGTTGTTGTGTGTGGAGTATGATTGTTCAGAGGTCTTTATTTCAGCCGGATGTATACCCCAAGAAGTTTTGTACACCCCTCCACGCGGGGGGGACTTGTCCCCCCTCGGCTGGGGGTCCGGGGGCCAGCGGTCCCCCGGCGGGGGCTCAGGGGCAGCGCCCCCGAAGCTAAAAACAAATGTAAATTTGCCTTGTAAAAGTATAGTAATTTCTAGTCA
>APFE030650806.1:0-19337 GCA_000404065.3 Pinus taeda | reverse complement strand
CCTTGGATTTTTCCTTTGGGCTTCGGATTTACAGATCCAAAGTCTTGCTTCTTCTGTTTGAACTTTTGCTCGATTTTGACAGTGTATCGGTATGTTGTGCTGAGTGAGGAGATGTTTAAGAACTCCATCTCTTCCTGGATGTATCTATGTAGGCAGTCGCGGTATTTAAGTACTAGATGCAGCTCAAAATCTTTGATACCCAACTGTGTGCGAAGGGTATGAAAAATGTTTGTGAACTCCGGCACATCTTGGTCTCGTCCTTGCCGCAGTGTGGTCCATTTGATGTATTTGTCCTCATAGCTTTTGACAGGATAGTACTGCTCCTTGATGGCATCTCGGAATGAATCCCAAGTGTGTGTGGCTGAAAATAGTGAGCCTATGCTTTCATCCTTCTGCTGGCAGTAGGTTTCCCACCAGTCCTTGACATGGGGGGCTCCTTTGAGAAGAGCGAAAACAATCTTTTCCCGACTTGAAAATTCATGAACAGAAAAATACCCTTCTAGCAAATTTAACCATTTATCTACCACATCTGCATCTATCTGACCCTCAAATATGGGGATTTCAAAATTAACTTGTACCTTAAAGGGCATGGCATTTCCAGAGTAGCTGTTGGAAGCCGATGCGTCATCTCTGGGTAGCCGCTAAAGGATCTGAGCAAAGCTATCCATCATCGTGTTCCTTTGCCGCTCGAGGGCTTCTTCGAGCAATATTTTGATAGGATCTCCTGCCCCCTTGTCTTTCTTCTCATCCACCATGGGAGGCCGTCGAGATTTGTGAGGCTGATCTTGTAAAGGTTTGACCAGTTCAAGCGCTAACTCCTTATATCCCGATCTTGTTGGGGACATGCAAAGAAAAACAGAGAAAAAGCAGACCGCTCTGATACCACTGATCCAGATTTAAACAGGAATGCAACAAATTACATAGATAACCATATACACAAATATGCAGCGGAAATAATACTTCATTTCATTAATGGAAAATACTGAAATATGCTTACAATCAGAAATGAAAATAAACTAGCTAGGGCGATGGTAGCTTATCTGAGAGAAGAGATGTGATGGCTACATGCCTCTGAACTATGTTACAATGAGGCTCGAAGGCTTATTTATTGTTGAGAAACAATGAAAAACCCTTAACATTCCAAAACCTAACCCTAGGAGATGAAACGCCAAACTGTGGGCCTCGTTTGGGGGTAAGTTGGTACAACAACTTCTCGGGGTCGTAACTTTAGCATATGATCTCCGTTTGATGCGTACAATAGCTCATTAGAAAGATCTATTCGAGCACTATCATTGTTGAGAACTGTACAGGTTTTCCCTCCCTTCGGATATACTTGTGTTTGTTGAAGTTTTATTTCCGCTACTTATATTAAGATTCTGATATTGAATGTTAATGAATTATTTGAATAATTAAGATTGAAATTTAATAATTGAATAAGTGTCAAATTGAATAAGAAGTAGGATTAGTCTGAGTTAAAGTAGTTGTGTAACTTACAGTGAAATCTTAGTGGTGTTGCACGTCACCCATGGTGGTCTTTGGCAACCACAACATGGGGCCATGACACCATCCAATGCATTTCATTTTTGTTGTTCGACCATCCGATGATGATCTTCAAATTTTCTGTGTTTCCTAACCTTTGGCTATTCTTTCATTCCTTTCTAAGTTGAATTCTTGTCAAAATTTCACCAGGATTCCAAAATGTCACTTATAATTAGAACTGAACCAATTGAAGAAAATATCATCGAGACTTATGCTGAGTGTTTTCCATTATTTAGACAAATCGGTTGGTGTAAATTCATTATGTTGTTCTAGGGTTTCAATGGAGGAGTGGTTAGAGCCTTTTCTTCTACCTTTGATAGTAAAATAACAAAAGTGGGTGACTTGGAGATTTTTGTGGATGTTATTTTTATTTCCAAAGCAACCCACCTTCCCACAAAGGGAGAAAAATGGTTGAATAATTTCCTAGTACCTGAAATTCCATGGAAGAAGTTCCTCACTAGTAAGAATAACACATATGATGTCAAAGGTATTCCCCTCGTGTTCCTAAAGCCTAAGTGGCAAGACCCATTGTTTTTTCTACACCATTATACAACATGTTAGGGGCATTTTTCCTTATTTTTTATTTATCATATACTTCTCATAATTGTTGAAAATGACAACAAGAAAATCCTGATTTAATTTTCCCTTGAATGAAATTAGGAGAAAATTGTGATTCCACATCATAAGGAAAAAAGAATGAGTTCAACAAGTTAATTTCACTTAGTTGTCTTAGCTAATTCAATTTGAGATCCTAACTTGAGTCATGTATACAATGTTGAGTTTAGTTTGAGTTGTAATAATTTAATTCAGTTAAACTGAGTTAAAGTTAGTTAAACTAGTTCCAATTGTTGGAGGAACTGGTAGGAGGTCTAGCAGTGGGGTGTAGCTTCAATGTTCAACTAGTTAACTGATAAATCAACCATAATTAACTCATGCATGCATGAAATTCGAGTTACCCAGTTGAGATTGGAGTTCAAGGGCAGTGCACTATCAGTTGTATAATTTTTTGAGTTGTACAAGTGTTGCATGTAGTAAGAGAAGGACCTACATAGATTACACAATTCTAATTGGGAATTTAACTAATTAATAGGGGGATAATTCCAAAGCAAAAAACTTAAGGAAATAGGATCTCGGCATGCAACATAATTGGCTAAATATTGGCCAGAGTCAACTTGTGAGGTAGTGAGACATATTATAATTGTGCAGAGTTTGTTCAGGCTTGAATAAGTATTGTGTTTCTTCTCTATTTTTTTACTAATACAAAATAGATAGGAAGGGGTTTTGAGAAGTTTCTTTCCCCTTAGATAAATATATTAACATATGTGATTGAATCTTGTTTCATGTTTATTTTGTTATTTCTTGATCGATTAATTGTTTCTGCTGATGAGTAGAGTAGATTCAATTATTTTATTTTAGCATATTACATAAGAAGTTTGAATCTACAAGAAATTTATACATGGAATCAGAGTGGGAATCACAATAGAAGAGAAGAGAATTCGAAGCTTGTGCAAGAGGTTCAAATTACAATATCAGTGTTGCAGGTTTTCTCTGGGACTGAGAATATGAATTCCACCAGACTCAGGCTCGAGTATGCTTTGGAAGGAACCAAAAATTTTGTGGCATGGAAGATTTTTATGGAGTATATATTAGATGATAATGGGATACTAGATTACATCAAGACAAATGTAGTTAAACCCCCATCCGTTGATTCCCGGGATCTTGCTTAGTGGAATAAGGATGTAGCTAAAGAGAGGAGCATCATGTTGGAGGGAGTTAGAGATCATATTGTCTCGAATCTCCATGGGAAATAAACTCCATTAACGATGTTGAAAAAACTGACATATTTGTTTGAGAACAATAGGGACCACAGGAAGCTCGCACTCAAGGACAAGTTTTGGAGCATCATGATGCAAAATAATGACACAATTCTATAGTACCTAAGGAATTTACACAGTGTCGTGATGAACTTGGCAGGGTCGTGTGATTGTCTTTGAAGAAGATTTGGTAGCTCTAGGTCTGTGGGGTCTTCCAAAGAGTTGGCATGGTTATCAAGATTCCATGAATGGTAGAGACAAACTACCAAGTTGGGAGCAGTTATCGTCCGATCTAGCGCAAGAATAAATAAGGAGAGAAGATCGAGATGGAACCTCATCCAAATAAGAGGAAGAGGACCTTACAGTAGTTAGAAAAGGAAAGAAAGAAAAGGGAAATAAATCCCAAGGTGAGGAGGGGAATAAGAAAGACTAGTCGAATATAAAGTGCTTTCATCGTCATGAATTCAGACAATATGCCACGAAATTTCCACAGAGGAAGGAAAGCAAGAAGGAGAATACAGTAGCAGCAACAAATGAAGCTCTAGATTCAAAATTCAAGCTTGATTTTACTCTCATTTCATGTGTGGAAAGAAATTTAATGGGAATCATGTGGTATCTAGATAGTGGTACCTCGTTCCACATGATGGGGAATAGAGATCTCTTAGTGAATTGGAGGAGAAAGACATCAAGCATAACATTGAGTTTGAAGACAATGGGAGGTATATCACAATCAATATTGGCACAATTAATTTTCAGAAGGAGTCTAGCTCCCCTCTCAGACTCAAGGATGTGATGTTTGTTCCTAGCCTAAAGAATAATCTTGTTTCCATTGCGGTATTGGAAGACCGTGGCTACACTGTGATATTTAGCAAAGGAAATGCTTTCCCTAGACACATCTCCATGAGATAAGTGAAGCAGATCGGTGTATGAGTCAAGAACTTGTATGCAATTGAGGTCGAAGATGCATGAAAAGCCTTGAGCAGCAAGGAAAAGGTTAAAGAACTGGTGGTTGAGAAGGAGAATAATTTACCTCTCAAAATGGACCCTCAGAAGTAGCCTTAGTAAGTTGTGGAGCAGCTACAATTGAAGAAGCAGAGAGGAGATAGAGTGGAAACATCCACTCAAGTAGAGTCCTCTAGTAGGGGGAATTTTGAGCTATGTGGGAAGAGGGAGCACATGCAGCCATACCTCCATGTGCGAGGTGAGGTGATGTGAAGTAATAGTCCCAAGAGTTGCAAAACTTTGAGCATGAGACTCAATAGCAGAGTCAACAGTAACACACTTTTCCCAGTAGACAGTTGCGAATTGATTCAATAATCTTATTTTTATTTATTTTTATTCTCAGTTGAAGATGTTGTAGTAGCAGTAGAAATAGTGAGAGGTGTTGCGTGCAATACATTTCAAAGTTGTTGGATCGAGGTAGATGTGAATCCCTTTCTTGTTGAGAGGGAATGTTGAAAATGGCAACAAGAAAATCATGATTTGATTTTCCCTTGAATTAAATTAGGAGAAAATTGCAATTTCACATCACAAGACAACAAGAATGAGTTAACTAACTTTATTTAACTTAGTTGGCCCAGTTAATTTGAGTTGAGGGTTTAGCTTGAGTCATGTAGAGTGGTTCCTAAATTTTAGGAGCCTATGTTGACATTAATTTGAGTTGTAATTATTTAATTCAGTTAAACTAGTTCCAATTGTTGGAGGAACTAGTAGGAGGTCTAGCAGTAGGGTGCAACTTCAATGTTCAACCAGTGTGGGTGATCCTTACCTTCCAACTAGGGATGGAGCACTTATCTATACTTTCCTTAAACCAATAATAAGATATGGAACAGTTCTTTGCTGTTTATGTAACAATCCTATAACAGGTTGGGAATAAGTGCCTTTAGTGAGCTTTAGCATGGAGATTGGATTTCTACTCGATATCCTTCCTCTACCATTTTCATGATATTCTATTGAGAAATACCTATGTAATCTAGTAGTATATCCTTCCTTAGAGTAGTAGAGGGAGATCCTTAGATTTCTTGGCCTTTCCTTGACTGGAGAGGCAGGCATAGGTTACCCGGTTACAGTTTTTGAACAAGACCCAGAGCAAGACCTAGAATTCAATATAACAACATAACTAGGTTAGAATAGTTATAGATAGAGAAAGACCTAGGTTACAGATAGAATAGTTCTAGTGGCCTATTTATTGAGATCCATATTATGCAACCTTGAGTAATATATAAAACCCAAAAGAGTTAGATTCTCAAGAGGGAGATCTTGATGCTTATGACCGTCTAAGTCTTTAGAGAGTTGAATGCTCTAGATAGAGATTGAGATCAAGATCGAGTAATTTCTTTATATGAGAAATAGTTTATATTTCCCCTAAATTACAACTTAATCTAAAGAAACTACAACCCAATAGAATACATGGAATGGAAGAAAATTTAGTTGACACCCAACGTACGATGCTTGATGAGTTGGTAATCTAAATGCCTTCACAACACAAAATCTTCAAAATACCTTCAAAATGCAAAATATTGAAAATATAACGAAAATAACATGTATTGGAATGAGAATAACATGCATTGGAAAAGGGGCATCTATAAGAAGTTTCAACTATAATGAATCCTAAGAATAGCCTTGTAAAAGTCAAACAACGTTGTAAAAGCCCACCATAATATGAATAGAGGAGGTTAACCCATAGAAAGAAAAATCGATGACTTTGAAGTGCTGAGTGCTTGAGACCAAAATAATAAAATACTTCCAATAGAGCAACACGAAGAGAATATGATATGTATGTGAATTATCTTTGAAGTCAAATGTATTTATAGTGGTGTAGGATATTGTATAGCACAATCGGTTAGTGAAGTCAGATTTATTTATAGTGGTGTAGGATATTGTATAGCACAATGGGTTAGTGACTCAATTTGTAAATCTTATGAATGGGATTTTTTTTTTTTTAATTTGGTATTAAGTGTTATGTATTAAGATAATGAATTGTTTTTTGTATTTACATATTTGTATATAGCCAATTAGTGACCTTGTGATGAGTTTTTGAAATTTAATAATCTCATACATAATGCTAACTGCTAATATTATTACATATCAATCTTACATAAGTGTTAGTGTTACACCTTTTGTGAAACTACGAGCTAAAACCATCCAACTTTGATTGATTGGATTTTATAGTTTTATGAATGAATTTGAACATTATATGTATATGTGTGTGTTAATGGGGTTACTTAATTAGATTGTGTGGTTTTCCAAAATGTTCATGGATAGGAGCTAGTTGTTTTTTTTTGGATCATTGTTTTCATGCTAATCGCTTTGTTTTCGGGTGTCCAACCAATGTCTAGCATGGCATATTAGGCACAGAGCACCTTTCCACCCTTCAATATCTTACGGTGTTGGAATTCCTTTGCAAATGAGCTTCCTAATAAAACATGATCTACTTCGTAAAAGAGAGGGGTGACCCTCCCATGCATGTGGGACATTTAGTTGAGGCATCACACAGAAGTTGCTTAGTGTGGGGAGAAAATATTGAATTCAATGGCATGGTTTATGGTCATATTCATATCCTCCCCTTTTCTTAGTTGATGGGCATCATGGAATACACAAATTCATTTGGTACTTGTGAGGGTTGTGTAGAGATGATCTATGAAGCCTTTCGTGACATCTGACCCTCTAAAGTTGAGAAACATGTCATTTATCCATGCTCTCCACATTCCCACTACCATTCAGAAAGAAATAGATTAATTTGCTGCTCAGAAACACCTCATATCTCCACACCCTTCACATTCCCACTGCCATTTAGAAAGAAACAAATTAATATGTTATCTTGAGAAGGTGTGAGTGAGGTAACCTTATATGGAGTTACCGAGCTTGGAAGCTAAGGCTCGAGCATTATATGGAGCATTTGAATAAGTGCATCATGGAGCGCTTTATGAGGAAACTAAGTGCTAAGTGCATCATGAAGTGTTTTACAAGGGAAACTAGACCCTTTTGGTTTGGGCATCATTTCAATTAGTAAACTAGACATACAATGCACAAACTGCTACCTACCCACATATCCACCACCGGGTTGGGACCTAGTTGCAAATCTAGGTGGAGAACCAATTGACAAAATCTAAGTTGAACCAATTGAATGAATCTCATTATCGCCAACAACATGAAGGACATCTTAAATTCCTAGTGTTGATTGTGCCCATTTCATATCATTTAATATTTAAAAGTGATTATTAATTAAAAATATGGAGCGATTTACGAGGAAACTAGATGTTAAGTGCATCATGAAGTGTTTTACAAGGGAAACTAGACACTTTTGGTTTGAGCATCATTTCAATTAGTAAACTAGACATACAATGCGCAAATCGCTACCTAGCCGCATATCCACCACCGAGTTGGGACCTAGTTGCAAATCTAGGTGAACCAATTGACAAAATCTGAATGGAACCAATTGAATGAATCTCATAATCACCAAAAACATGAAGGACATCTTAAATTCCTAGTGTTTTTGTGCTCATTTCATATCATTGAATATTTAAAAGTAATTATTAATTAAAAATATTTTATTAAAAAAAAAAGCCCATTTCATATAATTTTAATTTAATATTCAAAGTGATTATTAATTAAATTATTTTGATTAAAATATTATTTAATTTAAATAGATTTAGAAAAGGAGATATTTATGGAAATTCAAAATTAACATAAAAACTAATAATTATACCATAAGTATATATGGAAAGAAACATAGAATTAGCTCTGAAAAACTCACGATCAATATGAAATTGGATTGGATAAGGCTCATTGGAGAAAACCTTTCTTCAAATCTACAAAAAGAAGAAGAAGAACTAACTAGGTCGCCGATGCTCTCCCAAAGAAAGGAGTCACCTTGGATCTGAGAGTGATCATGTTCACTTGGTTTAACGACCTCTCAATATATTTTTATTTAGCAATCATCAAAATATATTTTTATATAATTAATAATTTGAATAATTACAAT
Source organism: Pinus taeda (assembly GCA_000404065.3). Classification (NCBI taxonomy): domain Eukaryota; kingdom Viridiplantae; phylum Streptophyta; class Pinopsida; order Pinales; family Pinaceae; genus Pinus; species Pinus taeda. The sequence continues at coordinate 11,000 of APFE030650806.1, read as the reverse complement.
TGATTTAAATAACTAAAATATTTATAATTAACTTTTAGGAGGTTTTGAGTAATTAATGCTTTGGATCGAAGCAACTAAAAGCACAAGTTAGACCGGTCAGTGATCTCAAAACTCGTAACAAATCAAAAGAAAATATTTACAATTGTTTAATTTTTAAGAAAAAAATTACTACAATATCTAGAAGAGAAAATAAATTTGAAAAATTTTATTTCAAAATTTTAATAATATTACACTCAATTTTAATAATCAAAATATTTAGAACCAAACAGAGGTGATTCTGAGGGATGGTGAACCAGTAATCTTAAAACCCATATAACCTCAGAAACCAGAAATGAAATATTTGTAATTTAAGTTGACATTTTTTTTTTCAAATAATGTATAAATAGAAAGCCATTTATTAACTAGATAACCCATATTACCTCACAAACGAGAAATGAAAAATTTGTAATTTAAATTAACAAATTTTTTTTTTTTTTTAAATTTAATTAATAAAATTTTCTTTATAAAAATATTAATAAAAAAATAATGTATAATAGAAAACAATATATTTAACTTGGATAAAGCCAATATTACCTTACAAACTAAAATGAATATTTATAATTTGAATAAACAAAATTTGTTTTTTTTTAAATATAAATAATAAAAATAAATGTATAAATAGAAAAAGCAATTTATTAACTTAGATAAAGCTCCTATTACCCCCCAACATAAATGAAAGATTTGTAATTTAAATTAACAAAATTTTCTTATTAAAAATATTAATAAAAAATAATGGGTAAATTGAAAAGCAATTTATTAACCTGATTTCGAGAATCTTAGGTATAATCCATATGGCTTGGCTTAGCAATCTTCCACATTCGAAGAGATAAACCTTAAAAGCCATCAATTTCACCTTTTGAAATTACAATACCACGCTGCTGTCCAAAAAATTAAAATAAATTATAACAACATAACCAAAATTAAGCTAAATTATAACAACAGAACCTTCTGTGCAGGATGTGGTCAAGTTGCTTATTGGAGGTTTTTTATTTTATTTCTGCCGCTGAATTGTACAAATTAGAATATACACATGGGCGGCCCGCTGTATAAAAATGTAGAATGGCACACCCTTTCAGACATAGCACTGTGCTCGCCAACAAAAAACTAAAAAACAGAGAACTGAAAAAGCCCGCAGGTAAAAAAAACTACAGCAATATCATAAATTATAAATAAACTAAAAAACAGAGAACTGAAAAAGCCGGCAGGTCAAAAAAACTACAGCAATATCATAAATTATAAATAGTAACAGTGAGTTAAAAGATTGATAATTAAAAGACTAGTTTAATGAATAGTAATTAAAAGATTGGTTAGGTTAAAGCTAAATTTTAATGCAACAGTCCAAAAAGGAAGCATAAAACTCAGGCATGCCATAGTCATTATATACTGGTGCGCCTGAGAGGGATCAGTGATTGTGATGAAGAAAGAATGAGAGGAGGAAATTAAGCTCCACCAACTAAAAGGAAGTGATCAAAATTCTGGCGCGCCTGGGACTGAGAGGGATCGGTGATTGTGATGAACAGAGGAGGAAATTCAGCTCCACCAACGAAGAGGAGGTGATCAATTTTTTTGCAGTCAGAGGGCGATGGAGTGGATTATTCATGGAGGGTAATTTTATGTTCCCTCTAATTTCTTTGTCAATCTCTCTGTTTATTCAATTGGTTAAGCAGGGAAAGGCAGTGGGCGATTGAGTGATTTTATGTAACCTCCTCACAAATTGTTCTCTCTGTTGAATCTACAGGTAAAACATGGGTGTTCTTTCTCTCTCAAGCAGACTCTGATGTAAAGCTGTATGTCTTATGGAGCGCTCCATAAATGTTCTGTTCTGTTTTGTGTAGTGTTGTATTGTATACATCAATGTCCTGTGTAGTCTAGTTGTGGTTGTGTCTTGTGTAGTGTGCAAATGTTTGTTATGTTTGTGTCATGTGTCTATGCACATGTTTGTTGTGTTTGTGTGTCTGTTAATTGGGAGAGAAAGTCCCAGCTAAGAAGAATATGCACTGGTGGTTGAAGGGCCAAATTGATCAACAAATCAGAGTGAGTGCAATAATTTCTTTTCTTGAATTATTTTTAGATTTATTTTCGACCCTTTTTCTGATGAGTTGGGATTTTATATACAGGAGCTGGAGCAGACGTTTCCAGTGCTTTGCAGTTGGGAATGAGGGGTTTAGAGCTCTTTTGGAACAACCAGTTTGGAGAGTTTCAATAGCAAATGAAGTATTTCTAAGAAGCAAGGTTAGTAAGATTTGTGAATGGCCTTGTTCTCCTCTGTTTCTTGGTGCAGTTTACGAATATCTCCACTGCAGAATAGTTTTTCCAATTGAGTCGGTTTTAGTCGGTCTGTGTTAACATAAGTGTTGAGGATGCTCACATGTGAGGAGGTATTAGGTGGTTTTCCATGTACAGGTCACGTCAGGTCGCCCATCAATCTTTTTGGCTATTGACATCATTGGTCTCTCCAAACACCCAATTGGTCTCCTCTTTTTCTCCTTTTCATGGTTGCATTGTTTCTTAGAGCATTGGTCGCCGAATTGAGTTCCTCCTTTTCCCATTTCATGGCTGCGTTGTTGTAATTTGTTACAGCATTGGTCTCTCCAAACGCCTAATTGAACTCCTCCTTTTTTTCATTTCATGGTTGGGCTGTTTGTTACAGCATTGGTCTCTCCAAACCCCTAATTGAGCTCCTCCTTTTCTCATTTCATGCGCATGCCAGCCCAGCCAATTGCCCCATATCCATAAGAGTTGCATAACCGGATCAAGCAGAAGTTGCTTAAACTAGGAGGTTGGGTAGATATTAACCCTTTGAAGCATATTATGCGTGGGTATATTAAGCAAAGGTGCTTCAGTCAATTGAGACATACCATAGAGAGAGGCACCAGCAAAAACCTTACAGAAACAGATCCGAGAAAGACCCATCCCTCTCTCTTGATCGTGCAATTCAAAAGTGACAAATCGAAGAAACCCCAGAAATTGATTGTGCAATTCAAAAGTGACAAATCCAAGAAACCCCAGAAATTCCAGCCGTAGGGCTTAGCAATTCTATTTTAGACTCAACTTTTTGTTTAATACAACAATTCAATGATGGCATTTCCTCCCTGGTCTTTTCAGTAGAATTCACCTTTCCTCTTGAGTATAGACGCGTGGTAAAGCCAAACTGGTTGATGTAGGAAGCAAACACAACACAATGAAATGGCCACGGGTGTAGGTTTTGTGTGAAGAGTGCTCGTTAATGAGCTCCACGTATGGAATGTAGTCCAATATAAAGAGCCTCTTCGACTTAATAGCCTGAGTATATGTCCATTGGCCATCCATAATTTCAGCCACGCTTTTGCTTTCTTTACTTTAAAAAAGTATAAGTTCGAATAAGTTGTAAAAAGAATTTAATGACTTAATTAGGAGTACCTGTTCCACTGACATTCCATCAAATGCTCAATGCTTATTGAGCTTTCCGAGGGGACATAAATGTGTTTGTTCAAGTCGCTGGACGGTGGAAAGCTCTGTTATAAAGGAAATTCCTTATTGACACTACATCAAGCAGAAAACCATTGCTACTAATAATAATAACATATAAGCAGTATCTAAACAAACAATAAAATATCTTGCTTTTGTTGCCTACTTCTAGACATCGAATGACCAACGGATTCACTCGTGCAAGTGTCTGGCGGGCAAACTAGTCTTAGTCATTCTTCCAGGCTTCATCATCCCGTGTGTTCCATAATACCCCTTTCATTAACCAGATAAGTAATACCTTGCGTGTCTCTATTTGAGACTACTTTGTTATATACATAAAAAAAATCATAGGGAAGCGGAAAATGGAATGACATCTAAATGAAAAATCTCCTCGGAGACTTCGTGAGGAATGATCTTTTCAATTTAGTTTTTCACATAGGTGCAACGCCTTTAATGATAATATAGATACTAACTTATTCGAATTAAATGGCCACGTTGAATCAGGGATTATCGATATTGTTGGAGTTTAAATTTATCGGTGGTTATGAACGATAGTCCACGTATTCGGGCATAAGTAATGGTTTATGATTTTTTTTAATATCTAGGAGTAGTTATTAATTAAAATTATTTTATTAAAACCAGGCCAATTAGGAAACATAGAATACCCCAATACAGTACCAAGCCACACAGGGAACCTAGAGTACCCAATACAATACCAAGCCACATAGGAAATATACTGGAAGCCAACGCTTCGCTAACAACATATGCATATAAGCATCATAAATTACAGTACCTGCAATCACATAATTGATCGGACAGTTTGCCATGGATGGTAACAGCGGTTGTAATTAGATTTACAAAAAAAAATCATCATAGCTAGCGTGGGCTCATTGGAAATTGCACATGCATCGTTGAGTTTAGTTCGTTCATAGTGAGAAAACTGTCAAGTTATTCAAAGCGCACCCCGATCGATGTATGTGGATGTAGCACCCCTATCTCTCTATCCATCTTATCTGTCTATCCATCTATGGTTGTAGCTCTTGAATGTAGGCCAGTGTTCGTGATTGCTCTGCTCCTGAATCCAGCGAGTGGCCATGATTGAATGAATGTTATGCAGTGTATTCCCTGCCTGAGATTGATGGCATTGGTAGTACACCCACTCAGGTAAGGCTGCGCGTTTGATTGTTCTAAGACCCCTATCGAGATCGAACTAGAAATAATAGAGATAATATTAGGTAAGGGAGATGCCAAATGACAACTATCAATCAGTACTAGTTGCGTGCTTAGTTCTCAGCACTTTTCAATCATTACTCAAAGTTATGTTGTAGCATGGGTTATATTATATAGATTTGTTAATGGTACTTGTTGATTTTAAATTAGAGAATTGTTAACGGGTAATCAAAAGTTATATATGCGTAAGTGTTGATCGTAGTGCAAAGAGCTGTGTGAATGGATCGTTTTCTTATAAGAAATTGCCAATTATATAATCCATTCAATTTTACACTTAACTTGAACTCTAATGTTGGTATGGGTTATAATGGATTCCCAGTGTGATGCTTAGTGGAAGCTAATTGCACCTAGGAGCTCAATTCTGGTTGTCTTGGGCACCCTTGAATTGATTCCAGTGGTTCATATATAGTAAATGTCAACCTTAGATATTACATGGGTTTTGGTATTGCATTCGGTTTTTGTAAATAGTAAATTACTAAAGACCGAAGCATGAATGTGCAATTGCAAACGATTAGTCCATACTAGTCCATACTTATGAGTTAGTTTATAGAGATTCGTGCTATTTGCATGCATAACATGGGAATAAGTACATGTACAGATTCTATTAAGTGGCTTGTACTTCAACCCCTGAGCTATGTCAGTTAGTAGTTTTGAGCTTGAGTTCATTGGAAATTGCATAGGATGTGTTCATTCCATATTTTCCAAGTCTAGCAATTGTTGAACATTGCTGACATCACTGGTTAGTAGTCAAGAGGAGGTCATAACTTGTTATGATTATGAGATGAACTAGAACATGGTAGTATTATTTAATTAGGGCAACAACATGGTAGTAGTAGTATTTAATTAGGATAGATCATATGCAATAAAAATGGAATGTGATGATGATAAAACAATAGGAATGTGATGATGATGAGATAAAACAATCATACTACTTGACAACGATCTCCTAAAACCAGTTTCAGGTGGCAATTTCTTAGTTTTCCCCTCCCTTATTAATTAAGTAGTTTAATAAAAAATTCCTCTTTCCTCTGATCTGTTATACATAGTTTTATTAATCATATCAGCAACCTGTTTGATCTTCCTTTTTCTTTTGATTTGTTATTAATTAAGTAGTTTTATTTGATCTTTCTTTTTCCTCCTATTTGTTATTAATTAAGTAGTTTCATTAATTATATCAGTAACCTCTTTTCTCTTTCAACGTTGATTTTATTTTTAAGTGTGAAATGTAACATTTATTTTTACTAAGAGAAAAGAAATATAGTTATCAAGAATATGTATTATCTATTTTTTTTATTAAATTTTGCAATCTAACATTTACTTTTACTAAGGGAAAAGAAATATATTTATCAACAATCTGTGTTATCTAGTTAGAATTTCGAAAATAAATATGTATTTTTGTTATTATGATTGAATATTTGTCATGCATTATAGGTTTATGATTATATATAAATATATATGTTATAGATTTTTAGGAATGATACATTTAATTATGTTGCAAGTTGTTATGAAAGGTTTGTATATTAACAATATTATTTCAATGTTGTATATTGCAGAAAACTTATCAACACCAAAGTTGCTCCTGCTTGGAAGACATTATCTATTTTTATGTTTTGTAAATAATTAGATATTTTTTTTTAGATGGGTCCATAAAAAATGTACATGAACACAAACTATCATTAATAAAAGGAGTAGGCTTTTTTTTTGTGGAGGGGGATTCAACCCCTCCAAAAGGCTCTTAGGAGGGTTAAATGGTAACCCTCCTTTGGGTTGTGTTCCTTGTGCTCATGTTTTTCATGATCTTTAGTTTATAGCAACTCCAATATGCACAAACACATATATCCTTTTATTATAATAATAATGTATAAATAAGTTTTAAACATCTTCCCAACATACACACAGATGGCAAAATCAACTTTAGTCACATAAATCATTTAACATTTTTTCAATGTTAAAAACATCTTCCGCACATACACACACAAATGACAAATTAGCTTTATTCACGTCAATCATTTAACAATTTTTCAATGTTTTAAGCATCTTCCCCACATACACAAACAAATGGCAAAATCATCTTTATTCACATAAATCATTTAACATTTTTTCAATGTTTTAAATATCTTCCCCACATACACACAAAATGCAAAATCGCTCTTATTCACATAAAATTATATAACAATTATACCTAAATTTATAATGATTTTTCTTAATTTCTATTTTTTTTTTGTTTTGATTTTTTAATTTAATTAAATTTATATTTTTATATATTTGTTTATTACAATTATTATATTTTTTACTTTCTTTCATATATATAATTTAGTATTTTTATTGATATTTTTCTAAATTTATATTAAATACCCATATATTATTTAGAGTGTTTTTGTTTGTAAATATTTAAATATTTTTTATTATTTATTTGTATAAATTTATGATATCTAAATGTTTGTGTATTGGTTTTATTTTTTATATACAATAAATATATTCTTGAATGCTTATTTTATATATATGGATGTATTTGGGTTACAATGTATGCTTTGGATTCTGTGTACAATATATTCTCTGTGTATTTTTTGAGTATTCTAGTGTATGGATATTGTTTACTTGTTTATGTATAACTATATTTTTTGCTATAAGTGTGTGTATATTATTTACATCTATTATTTGTATGTATATGAATCTATTCTTTGTTGTATTTGTGTGTGCATTGTTTACTTGTATTCTTTGTATGTGTATGAATATGTCATTTATGTGTGTGTGAATCCATTCTTTGCTACATTTGTATGTGTCCTGCTTAATTGTATTCTTTGTATGTGTATGCATCTATTCTTTGAGTGTATGAATCTATTCTTTGCTATACTTGTATGTGTCTTGCATAATTGTATTATTTGTATGTGTATGAATAATTATTTATGTGTACATGAATCTATTCTTTGTTGCTTATGTGTGTGCCTTAGATTACTTGTATTCTTTGTATGTGTATGAATATGTCCTTTATGTGTGTATGAATCTATTCTTTGTTACATTTGTATGTGCCTTGCTTAGGTGTATTCTTTGTATGCGTATGCATCTATTCTTTGAGTGTATGAATCTATTCTTTGCTATACTTGTATGTGTCTTGCATAATTGTATTCTTTGTATGTGTATGAATATGTCCTTTATGTGTCTATGAATCTATTCTTTGCTACATTTGTATGTGTCTTGTTTAATTGTATTCTTTGTATGTGTATGAATCTATTGTTTTCTATACTTGTATGTGTCTTGCATAATTGTATTCTTTGTATGTGTATGAATCTATTCTTTGTGTGTATAAGTCTATTCTTCGCTACACTTGTATGTGTCTTGCATAATTGTATTCTTTGTATGGGTATGAATGTATTCTCTATATTTGTATGAATATTTCCTTGTTATATTTGTATATATATTATTTACTTGTAGATATATGAGTGTAGTTTATATATATATATATTATATATATATATATATATATATATTATTTAGAATATTAACTTGTAAAATACATTAGTTTAAATATTTGTGAAAATACTAATTCTTTTTTTTTTTTTCTATTATTATTATTATTGATATATTATAATTTTGGCTTTTTATTTTATTTTTTTTAATCAATTTTTTATTATTTTATTTTTCACTTCTTATTTTTTCCCCTAAGATGGATAATATTAATTTATCATTCTAAAATGAAAAATAATATACATATTACAATAACATTAAAAAATAAATAATATTAGCCTTCCAAATACATAAAATATTATGCAAACCATAAGACTCAAGGTTCAAATCCCTTATAAAAGAAGAAACAATATCATGACATTTATAATATCATTTATTTGTAATAATACATATCAATTTATTATTTAATATTAAAATCAATACAATAAATAAATTCAATTAATTTTATTTTAGAATTCATTCATTTTAATGGATTTATAATTTTATTTTCATAATACTAGCATTTAATAATATGTGGAAAAAATATTAATTCTAAAATTTTGCTAATGATAATTATTGTTTTAAAAATAATAAAGAAAATAAATATTTCTCCATTTTCATAACATATTAATTAACTTATAAAATAAATGTAATTTTCAACATCATAATATTTTTATTCAATGTTCATCACATGCATAAGCTAATATTAATTCTAAAATTCATAATAAGCATAATAAATGTGATGCATGTGAACATATCACTTTGTGAGTCAATATGTGTAATGTCTTTGGGTATTTGTATGTTTGTGTGCACCTTTTTGTTTGTTGTGTGAATGTATGCATGTGAGTGATTGTGCCTCATTGGCAATGGATTGTGTGGGTGCTCGTCAGTGGTTAGTCCCATGCCAATGATGGACCGTTTTTGGGGTCATATAAGCTCTCACCTTCACGTGGTTGACCCTGTTATTAGAGATTTTACATCTCCAAACCAAGAGGAGCTTTCTATTTATTTTTTTTTAATTAATTTAAAACATAACATTAAAATGATTTTTAAATAATTTTTATTATTATTTAAAAAACGTTTAAATATATGAGCTTACTATAAAATATATTAAAAAATACAAATATTAGTAATATGTTACTATATTTATCATTCACAGTTAATTATTAAATCATAATAACAATCAATTAAATTAAATTATAATATTTGTTGTTGTAATAAATATATATTTGTTTTGAGAAGTGCTCTCTAACTTAGTATGGTAAATATGTTATAATAAAAATTAAATAAAAAGATTAATGTAATGTAAACATTTTATAGTCAAAATCAAAATCAAATGAAAATAAAAATAACACAATAAAAAACCTATAATAATAAAAACAAAAATTACTAATGGTCTTGAAAAACCATGGTATTCATGAGGAACATAGCATATTTAAAGGGTGAAATTAGACTAGGCTAGATCCATTTTAACTCATGAACTATGAAGAGTGGAAAGAGATCAAATCTCTTTTCTCTCTAAAAGAAGTTTTCATCTCAAAAAATTAAATCCTTTTGAATACTTAAACATAATTGGTTATATTAATTTAATATGTTTTTCATTTTATCATACATTTTACAATTATAAAATAAATTAAAATAAAAACAAACTAATAATATATTATTATATTTATAAAACACTTTTAATTATAATAACATATGATAAAAAATACAAATTTATTTAATTGAATTTAAAATATAATTAACCGAATAATTTTAAAAATTATATCATTAAATATTAAAAAAAGAAACCATTTTAAAAGCTATTTAAATAAAATTTTAAATAATAATAATTCTATATTATTTTATTTAGATATTAAAATCCATTAAATCATAATAATCTCACTTTTTAGACTTCATAAATATTATTTTCAGTTTTCATTTTAACTAAAACCATTATTTTAAATTTTGAATAAATTATAAAAAATTTCCCCTCCACATGACGGTTAGCAGTTAGCTAAACTGATCCATACTTAAAATAATTATCATTCTTTTTATGCGGAAAAATTTACCCAAAAGCCCACACGTTAATTTAATATTCATCTGACTTAATTTAATATCACATGTATGATGAATAGTTTTGGAAAATTTAAAAATAAAATATATTTAGTATATCATCTAACTAATTTAATTCAACATGTATGATGAATAACAAATTTGGAAATTAAAAAAAAATTAAAATTAAAATTTAGAGTTTTGTCTGTATTAAAAGATTATTTATATATAATTTAATATATATAATGGTTTTAGAATGTTTTTTTATTTATAATAAATTTAAAAAAAATATTAAAACAACATTGTATTGGAGAAAGGTTTTATTTTATATTTAAAAATATTAATGTTCATTTATTTTATATTAAAATTTATCATTTTTTTAATTATAAGTATTTATGAATAGAATCTAACTGTAAGGGTGTCAATAAAATTGAGTTCATGACTTCTCAACAATAAAGATGCTTTAACTACAAAGACTCAACCAATTGAGCTAACTCTCAAAGATATATATAAGTATAATGTTGTCTCTGTCATATGAGGAACATACATATTTTGTTGATGTTGTAAACATCCATCATGTCACTTGTCAGAATTGAACCTAGGTGGAGAGGATTCCGTTCCTACCTCCCAACCACCTAGGATACAAATAAACTGCCAACCGATGCCCTGACTCTGAAGCAAGCAAAACCCGATGCCCTGACTCTGAAGCAAGCAAAACCTGATCTCACAAGATCCCTCCTCCCCATAATAAACAAGAAGCTAAAAAACGAGACTCTACAACTTTGGAAGCTGAAAGTCCCCAAAAT
>APFE030650800.1:61346-108234 GCA_000404065.3 Pinus taeda | reverse complement strand
AAAGACCTGATCCCCTTCTTGAAATTGGCACTCTGAGCGATGCTGGTCTACCTATTGCTTCATGCGGTTCTGAGCTTGATGAAGATTCTCTCGAAGATGGGCGAGCATGGTTGCGCAGTGTTGTAGGAGTTGATCCACTGCTTGTACTTTTGAGCATCCCTGGAGATACGAAGTAGGTGAAGGCGGGAGTTGACCATATACTGCTTCATAGGGAGTCATTTTGGTGGTGGCATGATAGTTGGTGTTATACCACCATGTAGCCAGAAGTAGCCACTGTACCCAAAGGTGTTGCTTTTCTGAAGTGAAACACCTAAGGTAGGTTTCTAGACATCTGTTGACGGCTTCGGTTTGACCATATGTTTGCGGATGATAGGAAGTACTGAGTTTTAGTTGAGTGCCTTGTATTCTGAAGAGTTCCTACCAAAAATTGCTGGTGAAGATCGGGTCGTGGTCGGATACAATAGAAGTGGGCATGCCATGCAATTTGAAGATCTGATCCATGAAAGATTGAGCAACCAAAGTTGGTGTAAACGGGTGGGGTAGAGCGTAGAAATGAGCATACTTCGACAATCAGTCCACAACCACCATGATGACTGACTTGTTCCCTGACTTTGGAAGACTTGTAATGAAATCCATAGAAATCTCCGTCCAAATTGATGCCGGAATGGGCAATGGTTGTAATGTGCCTAGTGTGTTGACGGTTTCCCCTTTGTGGCGTTGACAGACATCGCATTCTGCTACGAAGGTAAGGATGTCATTTTCATGCCTGTCCAAAAAAATGATCTTCTGGTGCGATCATACGTCTTCTGAAAGCCTGAATGTCCTGCAATGGGAGATGAGTGCAATTCTGCCAAAATGCGACTTTTGAGGGTGGATGTTGGTGATATTGCGACTCTGTCCTTGTAGCGAAGAATATCATCCTGCCACGAGTAGCCCTTGGTGGAATTTGGATCTGCCTTCAATTGAGAAATGAGTTGGGAGAGCCCGGGGTGTGAAAACCATTCCCTGCGAGCTTCTTCAATGCATTCTAGAATGGGGAGGGAAATTGCTAGTAGGGTACTTTCCTCCTCAAATTGGCGAGACAATGCATCTGCCACACTATTGTCTTTCCCTTTCTTGTAAATGATCTCATAATCATATCCTAGCATTTTGGCTAGCCATTTATTTTGTTGTGGGGAGGATAGGCATTGCTCCAAAAAATATTTAAGGCTATGATGATCTGTGCGGATTTGGGAACGTCGCCCCAATAAGTAAGGTCGCTAGGTGTCGACTGCATGTAATATGGCCATCATTTCCTTCTCGTAGGTAGATTGGCCCAGATTCCTCCCACTGAGTTGTTGGATTGTGAAGTCCAACAGTCGCCCTTCCTGCATTAAGACTGCCCCAATACCTGTACCCGAAGCATCACATTTAATGACAAAAGATTTGGTGAAATCAGGTAGTGCTAAAACTGGAGTGGAACACATGGCATTTTTTAGAGCTGTAAAGGCCTGTTGTGCTTCCTCATTCCAGAAGAATTAATTTTTCTTTAGGAGTTGTGTGAGGGGCTTCGCTATGCGACCATAGTTGCGGACAAATTTACGATAATAGCCTGTGAGACCCAAAAATCCTCGCAAGCTCTTCAAGGTCTTAGGTTGAGGCCATTCCTTCATTGCTTGGATCTTTTTGGGGTCCACCTTGACACCCTCACGCCCCACAATGTGACTCAAATACTCTACTTCTGCCATGCCAAACGAACACTTGGACATTTTGACAAATAATTTATGCTTGCGGAGCAGTTGCAAGAGTAGATCTACATGTTGAAGATGTGTGGCCCAAGTGCAACTATAGATGAGGATGTCATCGAAGAAGATAAGGACAAATTTCCTGAGATATGGTTTGAGAATGTGGTTCATAAGGCTCTGAAAAGTAGAGGGGGCATTACAAAGACCAAATGGCATGACTAGGAATTCATAGTGGCCTTCATGAGTTCTGAAAACAGTCTTGGGGATGTCGACTTCCTTCATGCGAATTTGGTGGTAGCCTGAGCGAAGATCTAGCTTAGTGAAGAATTGAGCCCCATTGAGTTCATCCATCAAATCATCAACCACCGAGATGGGAAATTTATCTTTGACTATCAACTTATTGAGGGCCCTGAAGTCAGGACACATCCGCCACTCCCCATCTTTCTTGAGCACCATGACCACTGGGAATGAATAAGGACTGATGCTGGGACGAATGACACCGGCTTCCAAAAGTTCCTTGATGATTTTTTCTATTTCATTCTTTTGGGTGAATGGATATCTGTATGGGCGCACATTTGGGGGTTGGGCCCCTGGAACCAAGGTAATGCTATGATCATGTTCCCCTCGCGAGGGTGGAAGCCCCTCAGGCTTGTCAAAGACCGGCAAATGGTTATTTAAAATCTGTTGCATCTTAGGATGAATTGGCGGCGGCTTGGTTTCGACTACCTGGATGGCATTAAATTGAGCTACACTCCATGATTGCCCTTTTTTAACAATTTTTCCATCCTATGCGAGCTGATGATAGAGGGGGCTCCCGCCTAAAGACCACAGAGGGTATGTGTGTAGTTGTTCTGCTTGAAACTCATATATAACTCCTAGAAATCCATTGTGATTGGCCCAAGAGTGCGGAGCCAGTCAGCTCCAAGGACAATGTCGCAACCCCCCATGTGTATGGCAAACATGTGGGTTTTCAACTGATAATCCCCCATTTGAAGTTTGACATTTTCACAGCGGCCTTCACATTTCATTGTGCCTCCATCCGCAATTTGAACTTGGAAGTTAGAAACTACTCATACAAAACAATGTACTGCTTCTGCGACTTTTTGATCGATGAAATTATGTGTACTTCCACTATTAATCAAGACTACTACTGGGCGATGTTTAATAAAACCTCTGATTTTAGGAGTTTGAGGGGAAGAAATCCCTGCCAAAGCATGCAACGAAATAACTGGTTCGTCAGAGACATGGTCCTGTTGGTTGTTTTCTTCAAGCGGCTCATGTTCCTCCAGTGGTGGCTCTTCCTCTGTTGAGCTATAGTCAGTGGCATCAATTTGAAAAAATTTGGGCTCCTTGCATTTATGCCCTGGGGAGTATTTTTCATCACAGTAGTAACATAGGCCTTGCTTTCTCCTTTCGGCCATCTCCGCAGGTGACACCTTTTGGACTTTAAGTGTTTGAGTCGTGTTGTGAGCCTGTGGGGGGCGACCTTTAGCGGAGAAATTTTGGCGACTGTATTGGGCTGCTAATGCACGCTCCACATCCCGAGCTACCTTGCAAGCCTCTTTCTATGTGGGAGGGTGGTGCAGTAGGACTTGGGCTTTGATAGCTTCTTTAAGACCGCTGATAAAACATTCCGTGTAGAACCCATCTGAGAGACCCCAAGTACAGAAGGCTAAGGTTTCAAAAGCTATAATATATTCACCCATTGTACCAGTCTGTCAGAGCTTAGTAAGACGACCCAAAAAAGATGATTCCTAGTCAAAGCGGTCTTGAAGAGCTTTGGTGAATTTGGGCCAAGTCCTTAAAGTTCCAGTGCAACGTTGCTGCCATTCCCACCATTGACACCTTTCATTGTCCAGGTACATGCTCCCCAACATAAGTTGAGTCTCATCATCGTAGATGTGATTTAGTTTGAAATATTGCTCAATTTGTGCTATCCATGCCGATGGGTGAGAACCGTCAAATTTATGCATATGCAACTTGGGAGGTCGCTGACTGGGTTGTGGGTGGGTGTGCCAGACATGAGGAGAGTGGCTAGACTCACCCTCATTGTGTTCCTGGCCATTATACTCCTCCTCGTGGGCGTGCTCCTTGCCCTTCGGGACTATGTTTTCGACCATGCCAAGTAATATGGTAACCTGAATGCCGAGGTCATGCACTGATTCTTCAAGTTTGTCCATCCTTTAATTGGCCATCGCTTGAGCTCTAGTTGCTACCATACACCAACCAGATTTTTTTTGAAAAGTGGACCGCCTAAAAAAATTCACTAAAAAGTGAATGGTACCACCGTGCTCAGCTCGTCGTCCTGATTTTGATGGGCTAGATCACCAATAAGCACCCCAAAAGATCTCAGACTTTTTTTTTTTTTTTTTTTTTTTTATTGTTTCTGTTCTGAAAACTCCTAACGGAGTTTTACTCCTCCCTTATCAATACTGCAGTGGCCAAATTCTCAAAATGTCAATGTGGCCAAAAGTCTTGCGAAAATTATACCCCGGTATAGGAACCCTTCACAGCGACTCTGATCTGGTGGATCTGAGAGATCTGAATGGCGGCTAGGATAGCGCTGGGCAGTAGAACTGACTGCTTCTACGGATCTGATGGATCTAATAGATCGGAATGGATGATTGGGACTGATGTCTGCTTTTGCTGCACTCCTTTGCACAAGCGGATCTGGAAGATATGATGATAGAAAAGGGAACTAGGGTCTTGAGGAGTGTCAGGTGCTACAGATCCCAATATACATAAGGGTCTGGCAGTAGTACTCGGCCCAATGTTTCAGGGCTCTAACTAAGGAGGATCGACTATACCCTTAGCCGTACAACCCGAATACCCTATCGTACGGGCGAGTAATCTCTCCGAGTGTTGTTCTCGATGTACTGTAGCCGCGAGACAGCCGACGGTTTATCTATGGCAAGGTTTCAAAGGAGCCTAGGGGGCTTCCTGATATACCCAGAGGGTACGTGGAAGACAGTCCGTGTGCGGTTCTGTCTAATGCGTTACTACTCGAAGGGGTACCCACAGGGGTTACAAGGGAGTCCAACAGACGTGACCACCTCTTGTATTTCCTGCGTGCATGCCTCCCCAAATCCGCAGATTTATGTGCTCAACGACAGATCCCGTGGTTTAAAGACGCCGAAACATGTCTCGAGCCAAAAAAAATTTGCTATGAAATGGAGATCCCACCGGCCCTGGAAAGTGCTCTGATACCACTTGTTATGCTCTTAACCTGCAAATGATACCCAAATACAGAATATGCGAGAAAAGAGACCCAGAACACAGAATATGCGAGAAAAGATACCCAGAACATAGAATAGCAATGATTTTATTATTCATAGAGTAATGTTCACTTGCCTCTTCGAGGGGGCAACCTCCAATAGAGCAGAGCTCGATTACAAAATAAGACACGATGCTCCTCGCAGGGAGTCTCTATCCTTTATATATGTCTCATACATGCAATACCACGGGCCAATACTGTGGTATTACTAATACCATCTATCTAATACTACGGCCATTTGCAACTAACTGTGGTTCCGTTATTAATTGCGGATTAACCACTTACAATTATTAATATGGGCTTTATTGACTCTTGACTATGACGTGGTCCCATTACATAAATAAGGGGGTTAAGGTGGGACCCTAACAAAAATGCTAATAAAGTGCTAGACGCATTCTCTTCTCGGATATAGGGGACATATCTTAACAATGAAGTGAACTTGGTTATGAACTCATCCATAGACTATTATCCTAGTTTTAGGTCTGGGAACTCTTTTTCCTTATCATCATAGAACCATTCAGTCAGATATTTGTCCTTAAAATGCTTCTGAAATTGCTCCCACGTGACCTCTTGCTCATTAATTTCTTTGACCGTTTTGATTTCTTCCCACCACAGGGTGGCCTTGCCCTGCAACTGATAAATTTCTAACCTTGGTCTCAAATTGTCACCATATTCATATATCTGGAATTATTTATTCATATTGATTAACCAGGCCTCTGCCGCTTCTTCAGCCTCCCCATTATATATCGGTGGATTGATCTTTTTGAACTCCCCTTGGAGCTCAGTTTTCTATCCTTTTGTACCTTTCTTACCGGAGACATTACCAGATTCTCCTTCATTACTAGTTCGTCCTCCTTCAGACTCCAGGCATTCCTCCTATTGTCTATGTGACTCAGTCTTATTTTCTTCACCCAAGTTGGGGTTTTGATTTCTCTGATCCTTCCTATTTGAAAGGAATTTCATAATCTTTTCTTCCTCCAAACTTAATCTTTCATTATCAGCTTACAAACCCAGCATCTCTACTAGAAGTTGTTGGAATGTTTCTAATAACATATAATTTGTATTGTGATTCACCTCACCCAATTGTACCCACGCCTCTATTTTTTGTCCAGCAGTACCTCCTGAGAGGGTGGATCCTACTCCTTGTCTCATCTTGCACCCACTTCTTCTCTATGTACCATAATTATTTTGTTATTCAATGCTTAACCACTTAGGCCTCAGTGTAGTAACCTAAGGGCTCTGATACCAATTGTAACACATACAAAAACTCAATACAAGAAAATGAATTTAATGGAACATATTATAATACTTCCATTTGCACGATATTCAAATTATATCCCAAAGAATGAAAACATTAATATCTGCAAACTAAGGTAATTATCCTATGGTTTAAACCTCATGTCGATAAGATCTACGTTAATAACATTGTACCAACACACTAATTACCATCGAAATATTACAATGAAATTCCATTTATTATCTATGTACATACTGATAAAATTTCTCGAGGACCTGACCTCCCTCCACCTTATGGCCTATATGTGCTTGCATTCCATTGAACTTTGATTTAAGCACTCAACTGATCCGTAATCTAATTTCGCCAACTTCCAGGCTTTCCCTTTTCCACTTTCCAAGTGGTATTACTCAATGTCGTTGATGGAAGCGTCAAGATCCAGTGGTCTACCTTGGTCCAAGGGCTAAGAATAACCACCAGGGAACTTGTTCTCCATGGTTGGTCAGTTGTTCACAGACTGACCCCGCAACTTCACAGACTGACCCCGCAACTTCACTCCGCAGACCCTAACCCGCTGAGGTTGCGCTCTAGCAAATGGGTTTCAGCTCCTCGGCTTCACTCAGTAGAGAGTCCAACCAAGACATTAACCGAGCTACTTGAGCAACCATACACTACCATCAAACACCCAAATTCCACCTTCCAAACATAGGTGTGGCTTTCTTTGTTACAACGTCTTGTTTTAGTTCTGCTAAGGATACACTTTCACTTTTAAATTTATTTTCTTAACTATTACCTAGTTTCATGCTTCTAACTGTAGGTATCACGACTGTTACACCCTCAAATGCCTCTAGTGTTGAAGGGAAAGGGACTCAATCCCTCCATACAGGTAATGGATTTAAACTCTAGGTTTTGCAGTCACTTCGAATTAATTTAAGATCTTATTTCCGGCACTGAGTTATCACAACGTCTGATTACAAGTTAGCGTAGAACTAATGGGCTTGGATGGTTTCTCCTAGCTCTAGCATCCAAGTGCCAAGTGGAACTTGTGTTACCTCGTGGGTGAATGGAACGGTATCAATACCTTGGTTTAGGGTTGCCCTGCCTTCTGTGTGCATGCTAAATCGGATGGTTCTTCTCTGTTAGATTTTGTTTTTACAG
This sequence comes from Pinus taeda, assembly GCA_000404065.3. Lineage (NCBI taxonomy): Eukaryota > Viridiplantae > Streptophyta > Pinopsida > Pinales > Pinaceae > Pinus > Pinus taeda. The sequence goes on along the minus strand of APFE030650800.1, from coordinate 100,844 downwards.
AAAACCAATGTGGATTGTTCCACTGCTAATTAAGTATGGTTAAAACCCTTGTTTTTATAAGGAATTATGCATTTTCTTTTGGGACGATTCTTCTAATAATTCCCTTTTGAATTTGACACTAGTCGTGGGCTTGTATTGTCTACTCGGTTGTTTTTAAAACAATAATGTTTCAATTGCTTTTTAATTGTAAAATGGTTTAGTTGCCTCATAATGCTATTGATGTAGTACTTACAGTCAGAGTAATAACTTGATTATTTCTGCCTACATTTGTTATGAAATTAGCATGTGCTTATTCATCATTTGTATTAGCATTTGTTTTCTTGTAGACTACATAACAAAAGTTATCATCTTAGTTAGACTGTATGGTACTACATGCTAAGAATATATGATTGTTCTTAACTTTTTTATTAAGTATAAGACAATTAGTCAACTAGAACTTCTTCCTTGGTGTCCCAATAGGACTCCCTGAGGGATAAATATGGGATAGAATGGTCATTCTTTTACTCCTTTTCTTGAGCAACGTTAAACCCTTAATCTAGTTTTCTTGAATTTCTAGAACGAAATGAGTTCCTCTTTCTAAATCGACTAAGTTGTTCTCGAATTTCAATCTTTCCCTTTATTTTCCTACTAGCCCGTAAATGTAATTAGTGTTCCTTACCCGAATTGTGGGTTGCATTTTAATTACGGTTTTTAACTTGTAGTTAAAAGTGCAAATGAATCCTGTTCCATAACTTGACAAGATTATAGAGCTAGCTATTCAAAATAACCAGTCATTTCCCCTCTTTTATTTGGGAGCTTTCCCAACAAAATATTCACACATCCTTTCTCGTAGAGAGTCTTGCTTACATCTCCAAGTAATCTTTATTTACACACAACAATTTCTTTTACAATATAAGGATTTTACACAATATTTTGCTCGCTGTAATGCAAACAGTTCGAAGTAATATTTATTTACACATGAATAATTTATTTTATAATGTAACGATTTTACACATTCTTTTTCTTTCTGCAATACAAATTTACTGAGAAAGAAATTCCTATATATAGTTGTTTCACATGCTCAAGATGGTCTCATTATCCTATCAGAATGTAATTTTCATAGCAATTTTTTTTTTCTTTTTTTTTAAGTTCTGAGTGTATTTTTAAGACAATCTTCCTTGGTTTCAGGAAATAGTTTCAATAGCACAACAATTTTACATAATTTCATTTCCTCATAGAAAAATCACCGGTCTTGTACTATTTCCTTAGCTGCATTTAAATCATTGTACCATTAAAAGGTAAATATCTAATTTCAATGGAAATATTTATCAAGCATTACTATAGGAAGACCTCCTCCTAACATATTTCATACCACAGTCACATAATTACAGGCTATGCATTTGTTACTTATCTGTTGTTGGAAGATCAGTCCGTCACAGATGAAACCTCTCCACCCTTCCGATGAGAATTTGGAGATTATGTCCAATATTGTCCCCCCAAGATCCTCAATTCCTTTATAATAGTTTCTCAAGGCAAGAGTTAATTTTTCTCGGCCTCAGGACCCCAAGTCTAGCCTGATAACACTTCCTTCCATTAGGGAACCTAATCTCAAGAGGTTTTCGCACTGAACTCCCATTCAGCTCAAGGAATCCCTTCCTCTTTTCCCAACCCCCTATCCTTTCCCTCTCCTCCCTTTTTTTGGAGGAAGAGAAGATGAGGGAATAACTACACCTAATTGATAATTGTTTGGTGAAATGAGACTTACTGAGGTTCATCCGTAATTCCTTACATCCTCCATAAAGATAGTGTAATTTTTTCATAAACAACTTAATTACTAATTGTTATTAATAATAACACAATAACTAATTGTCACCAGTTTACTTATTCGTAATAGTAAAAATGTCCAAAAAGTAAATCACAAGCCTGGGGATGTCACATCTTCACCCCACCTTAGTGCAACATTATCTCTGGTGTTTATTCTTTCATTGATTCCTCGAATAGTCTGATATATGCCTCCTACATAAAGTCTTTATCTTCCCAAGTGGATTCCTTCGGGCTAAAGTGCTTCCATTGCACTTTAACCTAGATGATAGCTCGCCTCCGCAACATTACTTCTCTCTGATAGAGTATGCACAAGTGCTCAACCAGAAATTCTCCTTTCGTCTTGACCTGCCATAAGTAAAATTGTCATACATTTCACACACACACACACATATATAATGAGAAAACTTTTTTTTTTTTACCTATATATTTTACCTAAATCTCTTTCCAATTTATGATGTGCTTGGGGTCATACAAATACTTCTTTAAAAGGGAAACATGAAACACGTTGTGAACTCGAATGTGATTGGTAAGGCGAGTTGATATGGAACTGGTCCTACTCTGTCAGAATTTGAAAAGGGCCACAGAACCGGGGAGCTAGCTTGGCACATTGTCCCTATTTGAGAGTACTTGTCTTTGGTTTAGTTTTACACATAAACATGATCCTCTACTTGAAACTCCTAGTAGGTTCTTCTCCTACCAGCATAAGCTTTCTGTCTACCCTGTGTGGCTTTCATATTTTTCCAAACATTTTTCATGGTTCTCTCCATTTCCTCCAGCGTGTCTGGTCCTAATATAATTTTATTCTCAGGATTGTTCCAATTTGCAGGGATGGTACACTTACTCCCATAAAGTACTTCAAAAGGACTCATTTCTAGGGACTCATGATAACCATCGTTGTAAGAAAACTCTACCAAGTGTAGGTAATCTTCCCATTTTCTGGGTTGTTGCATCACATACATACACAACGTGTATTCTACCACTTGATTGACTTTTTCAGTTTTTCCATCATTCTGGGGATGATAAGCAGTGATGAAATGAATGTGTGTGCCTAAGCCCGTAAATAAGGCTTTCCAAAAAGTAGAGGTAAACTTAACATCCCAATCAGATATTATGACTCGTGGCATTCCATGTAGCCTAAAAATCACTTTCGTAAATATATTTTCTATTTGGGTTGTTTGGTATGTGAACTTGATAGGTATAAAATGGGTAGTCTTGCTCAATTTATCTACCACAACCACAACCATAATTAAGTCATTTTGTCTTTTTGTTGGGGCAAACTTGTTATGAAATATAAGGTTATGGTATCCCACTTCCATTCAGGAATGGGTAAGGGATGCAATAACCTAATAGGATTTTGATGCTCAGCTTTAACTTGCTATCATTCTACGCATCTAGCTAGATATTTTGAAATATCTTTCCTCATACCAGGCCAGTAATAGTATTTCTTGATGGAAGAAAAAATATTTTGATAGCCTGGGTGGCTAGCACAAGGACTTCTATGAAATTCATCTAACATATTTTTCTTTATTGACAATTGATTAGGAACATATATACGATTCCTAAACATCAACAAATTTTCACAGTTAATACTATACCCTTTTTCCTCTACACACTGTTGAGCAGATTTAGCTTGTTGCCAAAGATAAGCATATTCTAGGTCCTTCTAAGATGCTTTTTATTTATTCAGCAAAGTTAAATTATGCTTGACTAAGTAAAATTTCATAGACAAAATGCAATTTCCTACTTAACCCATTAGCCACACAGTTCTCTTTTTCCTTTGAATATTTGATTTCGAAAGCAAATTCACTTAAGAATGCAGTCCATCGAGCTTGGTCCGCATTCAAGGTAGGTTGATTGAACAAACTCGTTAGGTTGTTTTGGTGTGTTTTAAGTAAAAATCATTCTCCCAACAAATAGTGCCACCACACTTTTAAGCCATGTACTACAGAAGTCACCCCACACCCTCCACCCACACCCTCTTTACACACATATGTATGGACTACAAAATCTTCCTCAAGGTCTGCAATTTTCAACATAGGTGCGGTGGTGAGAAAATGCTTCAATTTTTCAAAACTTACTTGACAATCCCTAGTCCACTTGAGACTTTTTCCCTTTTTATGCAAAGAATTAATTGGATAAGAAACCTTAGAAAAACCCCTTATAAATTTCCTATAATAACCAGCAAGGCCCATAAAGGAGCATAAATGTGCCACGTTTGTTGGAACAATCCAGTCCATCATGGTCTTAATTTTCTCTAAATCCACTGCTATGTCTTCAGAGGAAATAATATGTCCTAGATACTGGATTTGATCCTTGAAGAAATCACATTTTCCAAATTTGGCATAAAGTTGGCTTTCTCTTAAGGTTTATAACACCATCTAAAGGTCTTCCTTATTCTCCTCCATACTCCTGGAATACACCAGAATTCCATCAATAAATATAAGAACAAATTTATCAAGAAAGGGGTGGAAAATCCCATTCATCATACTCATGAATGTTGTTGGAGTGTTAGTGAGTCTGAATGGTAAAATGACAAAGTCATCATGGCCATAGCGTGTTCTAAACACAATTTTATATATGTCTTCATCTTTAATTTGGATTTGATGATATCCTAGTCGTAAATCAATTTTTGAAAATACCACAACATCTTTAACTTGATCAAAGAGATCATTAATTAGAGGTAAAGGGTACTTATTCTTAATACTTAACTTGCTTAGTTGTCTGAAATCTATGCATGACATCAAAGTACCATCTTTCTTCCTCATGAATAAAATCAGAGCTTCCCAAGGGGATACGTTGGGTTGAATATAACCCTTGAAGTTGCATTTTTAATTATGTTAACTCCAGGACACTCTTTCTGTAAGGATCTTTGGAAACTAGGGCAGCTCCAAGGACCAATTCTATGGTAAAATCAAGTTTTCTTTTGGGTGGTAGCCCAAGAATATCTTCCGGAAAGACATGTTTAAATTCTTACACCACTGGTATTTTCTCCAAGGTAGACTAGTTAGTTTTAGAGTTTGTGTATCCTACTTGAACTGCATAGATTTGGCAGCCTTTATGCATGCATCTTGCTAGCTGGTGGGATTTAATGGGACGTAACTTAACTTCCCTTCTTATACCCTGAATTTCTACTCTAGTTCCATCATTGGATAGGAAATTAATTGTCTTATCTTTACAATTTACTAAGGTTCATTGTTGTTCTAGCCAATCCATGCCTATCAACACATCATAGGTACCTAACGAAAGTACACTTAAATTTATCTTAACATGTTGTCTTGCCAATTCAATTACACAGTCTTCTATTTTTGCATTAACTCTTCTTTGAGCTCTTGTGGCTAGTTGTACCAGCCATAGATTTTTAAACCTTACACTTTTCAAATGGCACAAATCAACTATTCTTGGGCTGACATAGCTTAAGCTTGCACCCAGACATATTAAAATGGAAATAGGGTGATTGGATATTTTACCTTCGAGTTCTACCATCAAGGCTTGATATTCTGCTTGGAAATATTCCAATGGTTCATTAATCCGAGGTATATTTTGTGGCATGTCACCGACAATAGAAGCTTCTTGAAAGTTTACAACTGGTTTTTCTCTCCCTCTCTATGGGGTCAATTCTTGTAGTAATGGAGTTCTCCACAACCCCAACACTACAAAGGAGGTTTAGGAACCTGACCAGATTCCAAATTGGTTGATGGTTCACTTAGCTTCATTTCATTATGAGGTCTATACCTCTGTTGATTCATGTTAGTAGATCCATTTGGTCCCTTCCATCCTAGATATCAGGTACCAACATTTCTCATGTTTTTCTTAGTTGCAAAAATTTTACTCACTTTTTTACTTGTCCAATTTTTATTACCTTCGCCCTTCTGATTCATTCGATGATAACAAATCCAAGCCTTTCAAACTTCTTCATCAATCATTTTAGGGTTGTCAAATTCCAATTTCTCTTTCATGTAGGCAGGTAAACTGCTAATAAAGTGTTGGACTGTAGCCTTCTCTTCTCCAATATAGAGGACATATCTTAACAACGAAGTAAGCTTGGCTATGAACTCATCCATAGAATATTGTCCTAGATTTAATTCATGGAAATCTTTTGTCTTATCATCATATAACCGCTCAGTCAGATATATGTCGTTAAAATGCTTCTGAAATTGCTCCCACGTGACCTCCTCCTCATTAATTTCTTTGGTCATTTTTATTTCTTTCCACCATAGGGTGGCCTTGCCATGTAACTGATAAATTTCTAATTGTTCTCTCAAATTTTCATTATATTCATATGTCTAGAAGTATTTATTCATATTGATTAACTAGACCTCTGTTGCTTCTTCGGCCTCTCCATAATATATCGGTGGCGTGATCTTCTTGAACTCCCCTTAGAGCTCAGTTTTTTGTCTTTTTGTACCCTTCTTACCAAAGACATTATCAGATTCTCCTTTATTACCAGTTTGTCCTCCTTCAGATTCCAACCGTTCCTCCTACTGTATATGTGAGTCGGTCCTTTTTTCTTCATCCTGCCCAGGGTTTGGATTTCTCTAATTCTGCCTATCTAAAAGGCTTTTCATAATATTTTCTTGGTCCAAACGTAATCTTTCATTATCAGCACACAAACTCAGCATATCTTCCCGAAGTTGTTGGACTGTTTCTAATAACACAACATTTGTATTCTGATTTGCCTCACCCAATTGTACCCACACCTTTGGGTTTTGTGCGACAATACCTCCTGAGAGGGTGGATACTACACCTTGTCTCATCTTGCGCCCACTTCTTCTCTGTGTCCCATAATTATTTTGTTATTCAATTCTTAACCACTGAGGCCTCAAAAACCTCTGAGAGCAATTGATTGTCACTTCGAATTGATTGTCACTAGGGTTACACTTTTACTTTGAAGTTTATTTTCTTAACTATTACCTGGTTTCATGCTTCTAACCACAAGTATCACGACTGTTACACCCTCAAATGCCTTTGGTGTCGAAGGAAAAGGGACTCAGTCCCTCCATATAGGTAATGGATTTAAATTCTAAATTTTGCGGTCACTTCGAATTGATTTAAGATCTTATTTCCAACACTGAGTTATCACAACCTTTGATTGTAGTTTAGCCTGTAACTAATGGGCTTGGATGGTTTCTCCCAACTCCAGCATCCCAGTTTCAAGTGGAACTTGTGTTCCCTCGTGGGTGAATGGAACGGTATGGATACCTTCCTTTAGGGTTGGCCTACATTCTATGTGCATGCTAAATCAGATGGTTCTTCTCTGTCAGATATTATTTTTATAGAAAACCCATGTGGAGGATTTCAGTTGTAATTAAGTATGGTGAAAACCCTTGTTTTCATAAGGCATTATGAATTTTATTTTGGGATGATTCTTCTAATAATTCCTTTTTGAATTTGACACTAGCTAAGGGCTTGTTTTGTCCGCTCGGTTGTTTTTAAAACGATAATGCGTCAATTTCTCTTTTACATTTAAATGGTTCAGGTGCCTCATAATGCTATTGATGCAGTACTTACAGTCAGAGTAATAACTTGATTCTTTCTTCCTACATTTGTTATCGAATTAGTAGGTGCTTATTCATCATTTGTATTAGCGTTTGCTTAGCATTCATTTTCTTGTATACTACATAAAAAAAATTTCATCTTAATTACTATCTGGTGCTGCATGCTGAGAATATATAATTGGTCTTAACCTTTCTATTAAGTATAACACTTTTAGTCAACCCAGAACTACTTCCTTGATGTCCAAATAGGATTGGCCAAGGGATAATTCTTGTGTTGCATGTTGAGAATATATAATTGTTCTTAACCTTTCTATTAAGTATAAGACTTTTAGCCAACCAAAACTACTTCCTTGGTGTCCCAATAGGACTGGGCAAGGGATAAATCTGGGGCTACATGAATATATAATTGTTCTTAACATTTCTATTAAGTATAAGACTTTTAGTCAACCAAAACTTCTTCCTTGGTGTCCCAATAGGACTGGCCGAGGGATGAATCTTGAATAGAATGATCATTCTTTTACTCCTATTCTTGAGAAATGTTAAACCCTTAATCCAGTTTTCTTGAATTTATGAAACAAAATGAGTTCCTCTTTCTAAATTGATTGAGTTGTTCTCCCATTTCAATATTTCCCTTTCTTTTCCTACTAGCCCGTAAATTTACTTATCGTTCCCTACTCGAATTTTGGGTTGCATTTTAATTATGATTTTTATCTCTTAGCTAAAAGTGAAAATGACTCGTCTTCCATAACTTGAAGAAATTATAGAGCTAGCTATTCAAAACAACCAGACATTTTCCTTCTTTTATTTGGGAGCTATCCCAACTAAATATTGACACATCATTTCTCATAGAAAGCCTTTCTTACATCTCCAAGTAATCTTTATTTACACACAATAATTTATTTTACAATATAATGCTTTTACACAATCTTTTCTTGTTGCAATGCGCAGAGTTCCAAGTAATCTTTATTTACACACAAATAATTTCTTTTACAATGTAAGGATTGTACACAATCTTTTACTTTTTGCAATGCATACATTTCCAAGTAATATTTATTTATGCAGAAATAATTTATTTTACAATGTAACAATTTTACACATTCTTTTGCTTTCTGGAATACAAATTTGCCCAGAAAGAAATTCGAATATATAGTAGTTTCATATTCTCAAGATGGTTTAGTTTTCCTTTCTATTAGGAAATAGTTTTAGTAGCACAACAATTTTAAGACAATCTTCCTTTAAAGGCAGTCTTCCTTTCTATTAGGAAATAGTTTCAGTAGCACAACAATTTTACATAATTTCATTTCCTCATAGAAAATCAACAGTGTTCCACTATTTCCTTAGGTGATGGTCCCATTTTCCTTTCAGAAGGTAATTTTGATAGCAACAATTTTTTTTTAAGTTATGAGTTTTTTTTAAGGACAATATGCCTTTCTGTTAGGAGATAGCTTCATTAGCACAACAATTTTACATAATTTCATTTCCTCATAGAAAAATCACCGGCCTTCTACTATTTCCTTAGTTGCATTTAAATCATCGTACCATTAAAAGGTAAATATCTAATTTAAATGAAAATATTTAACAAGAATAACTATAGGAGGAACTTCTCCTAACATATTTCATACCACAATCACATAATTACAGGTTATGCATTTGTTACTTAATATTTTTAGTAGCACAACAGTTTTACATAATTTCATTTCCTTATAGAAAAATCATTGGCCTTCTACTATTTCCTTAGCTGCATTTAAATCATCATACCATTAAAAAGTAAATATCTAATATAATGAAAATATTTAACAAGCATAACTACATAACTACAGGAAGAACTTTTTTTAATATATTTCATACTACATTCACGTAATTACAGGTTATGTATTTGTTACTTATATGTTGTTGGAAGATTAGTCCTTCATAGATGAAACCTTTCCACCCTTCCAATGAGAATTTCATGATTACATCCAATATTTTCCCCCAAAGCTCCTCGATTCGTCAAGGCAGTAGTTAATTTGTCTCTGGCCAAGGACCCCAAGTTGAGCCTGCAAACACTTCCTCCCACTAGGGAGGCTAATCTCAATAGGTTTTCCCACCGAACTCCATTCAGCTCAAGGAATCCCTTCCTCTCCTCCCTTTTCTTAGAGGAAAGAGGAAATGAGGGAATAACTACTCCTCACTTATAATTTTCTGGTGAAATGAGAGTTACTGAGTTTCATCTCTAATTCCTCATATATTCCATAAAGATAGTGTAAATCTTTCATAAACAACTTAATTACTAATTATTATTAAAAATAACACAACAACTAATTGTCGCCAGTCTTATCCGTAATAGTAAAAATGTCCAAAATGTAAATCGCAAGCCTTGGGATGTCACACAAACCCATCACATACCAAGTCCACATATTGTGGGGATGTCACACAAACCCAACACATACCAAGTCCACATACTATGAAATTTTTTTCACCCAGAGACACAATTATATATAAAAATTAAATAAAATTCCTCTGGCTCATACTATCCCAAGTATAGGGAGATTTGTAATTTCATCCTTGGTCAATTTTGAGACAATTTGTAACACCTTAACCATTAAATAAAAACAAATAAAAAATTACTTTACCGGGCCTAAACATACATATGAACCATATATATAAAAATATTATGCATGCCACAGTGGTGGTGGTACTATTAACCATACATTAATTGATTGGATATTTATTATTTCATTTCCCACAATTGGCGAGGGGTGGTTTTTCCATGCATTAAAGAGGCACATGGCATTACTCAAGGTTTATTGCTTATCCCACTGATCTATTATAAATACCCTGGGTACCATCCTCCATGCAGCATGATCTAGGACTGTCCTCTGGCTAGCTTTCGTTCATCGATGAAGTATTGCCTTGCCAATTATGCTCCTTCACATCCGTTGATCTAGCTAGAGGAGATTTGACGGCGGAGAAATCTTGAGTTAGTTTCAACTACCCTCTTCTTACCTCCGACTGAATCGAGGGTCATTTGTGTTCTAATGGTTGAGGGTTTTTGTCGCTTTGCAACTATTCGGCTACCAGGTCCCCAATCAACTCTCCAAGAGTATGTCGAGAGCTACAGTGGCAAACGAATACTTTTCACCGAGAGGTAATGGAATCCCTACCTTGTTTTATAGTTCATTATACAACAATGGTTTAATATGCCTATTTTATTGCCTCATGGTTTGTAAGGTTTGGATAGGTGAATAACCATGTCTGGAGAGCTCACCACATCGTTATGGTTCATCGAGGGTTCAAGGGTTTTGCACTTGAATCCAAAGAGGTGAGCCTGCATTCTAAGGTATTTCTCTTGTAGTTGAAAATGACTTCGCATGTTGTTAATGCACAGGTTTGGTGGCCGTGTAGGTGGAATACCTCCGGATGGAAACTTCAGGGCTCAAGTCGGGTTTCAAGCCTCGACCACCCTATTTTTAATTGATTTTTGAATACAAAGCATTACCTGGACATTGATATAATTATGTTGATGATGTTGTAGGTAACTAATTGTTCTTATGGGGTTGTCATGGATTCAGTCCCGCGCCCTACAAGGCCACAAAGACTAATATCCCTCTCGGCTGTCTACAGGTTGGAATTTTTCACCGAGGTTTACTTGGTTTGTTTTCTATGGTTTAGATGGTTGCGAGAAATAGTTCACTAGAGGGATTTAGCCAGACCTACCCAGTTTTAATTCTCTTTACGAAGAAGACTTTATAAATAATTTAGAAGTCATATATGATATTTAATATGGTAGTAGGATGGCTTTGTTTTCTGGGTTCGAGAGACTATTTATTCTATGATATTTTTGTAACTTATGGGTACACAAACCCTTCCGGAAGTGTGAATATATGGTTGAACTATAAAACATGAGGGTTTCCCTCTTTTTGAGTTTCACCTCCATGTATATATGGATGTCAATTGTGCATCCAGTTGCTTTAAGACTTGCTGATAATAATATATGCTTATTTGTAATATTCTGTTTAGTTTTCTATCGAATCAGCTCTGAAGGGTTTCACAGCTTTAAATGATTGTTGGGCATAACTGTTAGGAATCACATCTTTCAACTCGATTCGTCTAACAACTGCTAATGAATAGGTTAAAGTTTGAGGGTTTTGATTAATTATTTCATTCTGTTCAAGCTAAACTGGAACTCTCCTCCTGAATGTTGAATTAAAATTTTTTTGTATGCTACTATGGTAGAAGGTTTTCTCTGTTATGCTCTATGAATACTATGGTATTATATCAGAGGCAAGGAGATTAGTTTTTTTTTTTTTTTTTCAATTTATATCTACATGTTGTAGCTAATAAATTAGGAACTGAATGCTTATCGTTTTCAAGTTTAGTAGCTTTACAACTTTATTTTATAATTTCTATTGTTCTTGAATCTCGAATTCCTTTCGGCTTCTATGTGGGAATCGCAATGGTTTGATCTTGTTATGAAAGAAGTTTTTCTATTACTGTTTTAAATATATGTACTCTGATCCTGTAATGAACTATTATACTGCTCTAAGAAGTATTTACTCCATTCATTTATTATTACTAGTACTTAAATAAAAGTTATGATACTTATCTGATTAACTTATCATAAAATACCAAAGATATCTGGAAATTCTCTCCTACCAACCATGAGCCTAGCGATTACGTCCAGGATCTCCCTTGAGCACATTCACTATTTTGTACTGGATTATATCCAACTACAATCAGTGCCTTGGGCCTCAGGACTCCATTGTCCAGCCTCAAGTCCTAAACTTGATTCGACTGTTAATGAGAAACTTCCCACTAGTCTCTTCTTTTCCCAGCTCTAGGACAGCCCCCAATTTTCCATCCTTTCCCCTCTATATTTCCCTTTCTAGGGCAGGGGTGTAACTATTTCTTGTTAACAATTTCTTTTAATTCTAGCAAAAAAATATTTTTATTAACATGTCTCAATTCCTAATCAATCATAAATTAGGTAACAACTTGTTATCTACCTTTCCATCCTCAATCTTTGTCATAAAATAAAAGAAAATAAATGTTGTAAATCATAAAACTGAATTTAATAACCATAGTACTTATTTCATGGAGCCTGGGGTGTTACATCTCCCCCCCCCCCCCATGTGAGGAACACCGTTGCTGGTGTTCCTTCTAATTTAGGCAAATAATGTCAAATAGGCTTCCCACAAAAATCCTTCCTCTTCCCAGGTGGCCTCATTCGGGACAAAGTGCTTCCACTACACTTTAACTTCGGTGATGGCTCACTTCCGCAAGTTGGTTTTTCTCCAATCGAGAATACCAAGAGGTTCTACCAAAAACTCTCCTTCCAGTTCCACCTCCACATACATAATTCACAGTCATAATTCCCTCAAAAGAACTTATAAAAAATCTATATATTCCCTTAACTTTTTACCTGAATATTTTCCCAGTTTATTATATGTTGTGGACTGTACACATATTTCTTTAACAATGAAACATGAAAAACATTATGGACCTGAATGTGGTGTGTTAATGCAATTTTATAGGCTACTAGTCCAATTCGTTCCAAGACTTGAAAAGGTCCACAGTACCAGGGTGCTAACTTAGCACAACCCCTCCACTAGAAGAAAATTTTTGGGGCTTTAGCCAGAGATATACATGGTCTCCTGGTTGAAATTCTCTGTATGTTCTCTTTTTATCAGTATACATTTTCTGCCTATACTGGGCAGCCCTTATATTCTATCGAACCTTCTTAACATTTTCCTCCATCTCTGCTAGCATGTCGGGACCAATGCTAGCTTATGAACAAGGTTATTCTAGTCCACAGGAAATCTACACTTTCTTCCATATAACACCTCAAAGGGGCTCATACCCAGTGATTCATGATGTCCAATATTGTATTCGAATTCCATGAGGTGGAGATAATCCTACCACTTAGGTAGTTCTTGCATCACAAACATGTGTAGCATCTCTTCCAACACTTGATTTACCCATTCTGTTTGCCTGTATGTTTGGGGATGATGAGCCATACTAAATTGGATCTTGGTACCCAATCCTGAAAAGAGTTTTTCCCAGAATGTGGATGTGAGTTTCACATCCCTCTTTGAAATTACCACCTTGGGTATACCATGCAGGCAAACGATTTCCTTCATAAATATGTCCGTGATTTCCAGAGTTTTGTATGTGGGTTTCATAGGTATGAAGTGTGCGGTTTTGCTCAATTTGTCTACTACAGCCATAATCGAGTCATGATATTTCCTTCTACGGGGTAAACAGATGATGAAGTCTAATTATATGGTGTCCAGTTTCCATTCTGGAATGGCTAGTGGTTGCAAAAAACTAGTGAGATGCTGATGCTCTGCCTTATGCTGACACTCCAAACATTTGGACAAATACTTGGTGACATCCTTCCTTAATTCGGGCCAAAAAATACTCTTTTTTGATGTCTGATAATATTTTTTGGTAACTTGGGTGGCCCGCACAAGGTTTTCAATGAAACTCATCCATTATTAATTGTTTAACATTGCTCTGGTTAGGAACATAAATTCTATTTTTGAAGGTAAGGATGTCATCAAGATTTATTTTGAAATCTGATTTTTCTCCTTTTAACAGAGCTTCCTTTATCTGCTGTCAAAGAAAAGTGTATTCCAGATCTTTGACCGATGCCTCCTTTACAATTTCTTTAATGTTTGAGGGTGCTTGAGTGATATGAACCTCATGAATGCATTGTACCTTCCTACTCAATGCATCAGCCGCCCGATTTTCTTTCCCCTTAAGATGCTTCATTTCAAAATCAAACTCACTTAAAAATGTTGTCCATCTGACCTATTGAGCATTTAGGCTAAACTGGTAGAAGAAATTGGTAAGGCTGCTATGATATGTTAGCAGCAAAAATTTCTTCCCCAATAGATAGTTTCACCACATTTTAAGTGCATGTACTACCACTGTTAATTCAAGGTCATAAGCGGAGTATCGATGTTCATACTCCTTCAATTTCCATGATTCATAAGCAATAACTTTAACTTCTTATGTTAGCACTCTGCCAACAGCTTCTTTACTTACATCCATGCAAACCACAAAAGACTATTCCAGATCTGCTACTTTTTGCGTGGGTGCAGTGGTAAGTAGGTGTTTTAATCTTTCAAAGATTTGCTGACATTCGACTGTCCATTGAAAGGTGCATCCCTTTTTCTATAAGGAGGTCATTGGAAGAGCAATTTTTGAAAACCCTTCAATGAACCGATGGTAGTACCCAGCTAAACCCAGGAAGGATCTGATATCATCGACATTCTTTGGAGCAGTCCACTCGATAATGGTTTTGATCTTCTCCGGGTCCACCACAATTCCCTCTACTGATATAACATGACCCAAGTATTGGATTTGATATTTGAAAATGTCACATTTGCTAAATTTATCATATAACTGGTTCTCCCGTAATGTTTGCAGCACAATTCTCAAATGTTATTTGCGTACTTCTTGATTTTTAAAGTATATCAAAATGTCGTCAATAAAAATTAACACAAACATATCAAGATAGGGGCAGAAAATATCATGCATCAAACCCATAAAAGTAGCTGGTCCATTGGTGAGGCCAAATGGCAACACCACTAACTCATAATGACCATAACGAGTTCGAAATGAAATTTTGTAGATGTCCTCCTCCTTTATCCTTATTTGGTGGTAACGAGATCTTAAGTCGATTTTTTAGAATACTTTGTCTCCCTACACTTGATCAAATAAATCATCAATACATGGTAAGGGATACTTATCTTTTATGGTCAGCTTATTTAACTAATGATAATTGATACACAATCTCAATGTTCCATCTTTCTTCCGTATGAATAGTACAGGGGCTCCCCAAGGGGACACATTGGGACATATGTACTTTTTATCTAGATGCTCCTGAAGCTGCATTTTGAGTTCTGCCAACTCATGTATGCTCATGTGGTAAGCGACCTTGGATACCAGGGCTGCACCTAGAATTATTTCACTTGTGAAGTCAATATCCCGCTTGGGTGGTAATCTAGGAATGGATTTAGGAAATACATCAGCAAATTCCCGAATCATAGGAATATTTTCCAAGGAGGTCATTTTATTCTTGGTGTTGGTAAAGCCTACTTGAACAACATATATTTGACAACCCTTCCTAATACATTTTCCTAGCTGACTAACAGTAATAGTGCGTAGTTTGGTATTAGTCTTGAATCCTTGAAGTTCCCTCTTTTATCCTAATTCTAAAATAAAATTGATATTTTTTTGTTTACAATCAACCAAGAGCCAACATTTTTCCAACCAATCCATTCCAATTAAAATGTCATATGAACCTAAATGGAGAATGTTTAGGTTCACATGAATGGGCTGTCCTGAGATGGTTATGGGACATTGTTCATTTTTGGCAACTACCTTTCTTTTTGCCCAAGTGGCTAGTTGAATTAGCCATGGTTTTGGAATTTATTGCTCTACAATTAACACTTTTCTATCACTTTAGGTCTATCATAACTTAAGCTAGCACGGAGATCAAGTAAAACCGAAATAGGTGGATTAAAAATCATACCTTCACATTCAATCATGGTTGGCTGATATTCTACTTGATGATCATCTAGGGCAGCATTAATTCTAGGTATGTTCCTCACCACTTCTCCAACAGTGGATGCTTCCTGCATTTTTGCAATCTATTCTGTTCTCACCTTGTTTGGACATTTTTTAAAGTAGTGGGATTCTTCACATCCCTAGCATTGAAGTGACGGTTTTGACAGTTGATCATTACTAAATTTATTAACCCCTTCTGACTGTCTATTTTCAGAATAGAAAGCCTTGGGTTGGTCCTTCGCTAGGAATATACTGAGAGACTTTTACTGTAAATTTCTGCTATTAAAAATTTTTGGGTGTATGCTTAGAATTAAACTTCTTCCCTTCTTATTCAACCCTCTTTTAGATCCTTCATTTTTCTGTTTCATTTACCCCCCCAAGGGGACACAGTGGGACATATGTACTTTTTATCTAGATGCTCCTGAAGCTGCATTTTGAGTTCTATCAACTCATGTATGCTCATGTGGTAAGCGGCCTTGGATACCAGGGCTACACTTAGAATTATTTCACTTGTGAAGTCAATATCCCACTTGGGTGGTAATATAGGAATGGATTTAGGAAATACATCAGCAAATTCCTGAATCCTTGGAATATTTTCCAAGGAGGTCATTTTATTCTGGGTGTTGGTAAAGCCTACTTGAACAACATATATTTTACAACCCTTCCTAATACATTTTCCTAGCTGACTAACAGTAATAGTGCGTAGTTTGGTATTAGTCTTGAATCCTTGAAGTTCTCTCTTTTATCCTAATTCTAAAATAAAACTGATATTTTTTTTGTTTACAATCAACCAAGAGCCAACATTTTTCCAACCAATCCATTCTGATTAAAATGTCATATGAACCCAAATGGAGAATGTTTAGGTTCACATGAATGGGTTGTCCGGAGATGGTTATGGGACATTGTTCTTTTTTGGCAACTACCTTTCTTTTTGCCCAAGTGGCTAGTTGAATTAGCCATGGTTTTGGAAATTTATTGCTCTACAGTTGACACTTTTCTATCACTTTAGGTCTATCATAACTTAAGCTAGCACCAGGATCAAGTAAAACCGAAATAGGTGGATTAGAAATCATACCTTCACATTCAATCATGGTGGGCTAATATTCTGCTTGATGATCATCTAGGGCAGCATTAATTCTAGGTATGTTCCTCACCACTTCTCCAATAGTGGATGCTTCCTGCATTTTGCAATCTATTCTGTTCTCACCTTGTTTGGACATTTTTTGAAGTAGTGGGATTCTTCGCATACCTAGCATTGAAGTGACAGTTTTGACAGTTGATCATTACTGAATTTATAAACCCCTTCTGACTGTCTATTTTCATAATAGAAAGCCTTGCGTTGGTCCTTTGCTAGGAATTTACTGAGAGAATTTTACTGTAAATTTCTGCTATTAGGAAATTTTGGGTGTATGCTTAGAATTAAACTTCTTCCCTTCTTATTCAACCCTCTTTTAGATCCTTCATTTTTTTGTTTCATTTACTAGTAACATATGCGGGCTTTCCGCATTGCATCATCCATTGTTTTGGAGTAGTCAAACTCGAGTTTCTCCTTCATGAAATTTGGTAAGCTACTAATGAAACATTGAATCTTGGTTTTCTCTTCCTACATATAAGGCACATAGTGCAGAAGGGAGGTGAATCGAGCGACATATTCATCCATATATAAGGGCCGCAGTCTCAATTTGTGAAATTCCTTTGCTTTTTCATCATAATAACGCTCAGTTAGATACTTATCTTTAAAAAAAAATTGGAATTTGTTCCATGTCACTTGTTGCTCGTCAATCTTTCTTACTGTTTTGATTTCTTTCCACCACAGGGTTTCCTTACATCTTAACTGATAGATTGCAAAATGCGCCTTCAACTTATCTGTGTATTTTTAAATATGAAAATATTTACCCATATCAATTAACCAAGATTTTGTTGCTTCTTTAGATTCCCCTTCGAAAAGTGATGGTTTAATATTTTTGAATTCTCCTTGTAATTCTGACTTTTGTCTTTTTGTTTTCTACTGGTTGGAAACATTATCTGAGCATCCTTCTTCGTCCTCCCCGTGTCTCTCAGCTGATTCAGTGTTTTCCTCACCATGTTGAGTTGTTGGGGTTTTTTCTCTGTCCTCAGCAGTAGGGCTTGGATGTCTTCAGTTCTATCGATTAGACAGACTTCTGAGAATCCTCTTCTATTCTAGGCATACTCGTTCATTGTCCATTCTTAAATCTATCATCTCAGCACGTAACTACTGAACAGTTTCGAGTAAAAATGCATTAGCTTGATGAGTATCCTCACCCATCTGTATCTAAATGTCAAGTTTAGCATTCACATACGCTGGTTCTGGAGTATTGGGCGGTCCTAAACTTCTCTACATTTTTCCCTTTGTATTGAGACTGTCTTTGTGTTCACATAAATATTTAATTTAGTTAGACTTAAGAAATCACAATCTTCACACACACACACACACACACACATATATATATATCAAAGAGTCTCAGTGTGTGACACTGAGCTCTGATACCATTTCTAACACCTTAACCAGTAAATAAAAACACATAAAAAGAAATTACCTTACACAACCTAAACTTATGAACCATATATATAAAAATATTATGCATGCCATGGTGGTAGTGGTATTGTTAACCATACATTAATTGATTGGATATTTATTATTACATTTCCCACAGTCGGTGATGGGGTTCTTCCATGCATTAAAGAGGCACATGTCCTTACTCAAGGTTTAGCACTTATCCCACTGCTCTGTTGTAAATGCCTTGGGTACCATCCTCCATGCTATGCGATATGGGACTATGCTTTGGGCGACTTTGGTTCATTGATGAAAAATTGGCTTGCCAATTGTGCTCCTTCGCATCTGTTGATCTGGCTGGAGGAGATCCAAGGACAGAGAAATGTTGAGTTAGTTTCAACTACCCTGCTCCCACCTCCAATTAAATTGAGGTTCAGTTGCATTATGAGGGTTGAGGGTTTTGGCTACTCTGCAACTGTTTGGCTACCACTAGTCGAATCCGCAAATGAGTATGTCAACAGCTACACTAGCGAACAAACACTTATCTCCGGGGAGGTAATGGAATTCGTACCTTGTTTTACAATTCATTATACAACAGTGGTTTAATATGCCTATTTTATTGCCTCATAGTTTGTAAGGGCTTGATAGGTGAATATCCATGTCTGGAGAGCTCGTCACACAGTTCTAGTTCATCGAGGGTTGAAAGGCTTCGTACTCAACTCCAAATAGGTGAGCCTATGTTCTAAGGTATTTCTCTTATAGTTGAAAATGACTCTGCACGTTGTTAATGCACAGGTTTGGTGGCCATGTAGGTGGAATACCTCCGTATGGAATCTTCAGGGCTCAGGTGGGGTTTCAAGTCTTGACCACTCTATTTTTAATTGATTTTCCGATACACAGCATTACCTAGACATTGATATAATGTTGTTGATGATGCTACAGGTAACTAATTGTTCTTACCGGGGTTTTCATGGAGTCAGTCTCACGCCCTCCAAGGCCACGAAAACTAATATCCCTCTTTGTTGTCTAAAGTTTGGAATGTTTCACTGAGGTTTACTTAATTTGTTTCCTATGGTTTAGATGCTTGAGAAAAATAGTTCGCTAAAGGGCTTCAGCCAGAACTACCGAGTTTTAATTCTCTTTATGAAGAAGACTTTATAAATAATTTAGAAGTCATCTCTGATATTTAATATGGTAGTAGGACTGTTCTGTTTTCTGGGTTCGACAGACTATTTATTCTCTAATATTTTTGTAACTTATGGGTACACAAACCCTTCTGGAACTGTGAATATATGGCTGAACTATGAAATACGAGGGTTTCCCTCTTTTTGAGCTTCACCTCCATGGATATGTTGATGTCAACCATGTATCCAGTTTTTGTAAGACTTGGTGATAATAATATATGTTTATTTGCAAATTCTATTTATTTTTCTATCGATTTGACTATGAAGGGTTTCACAACTTTAAATGATTGTTGGGCATAACTATTACAAACCACGTCTTTCAATTCGATTCGTCTGATAGTTGTTAATCAATAGGTTACAGTTTGAGGGTTTCAATTAGGTATTTCATTATGTTCAAGCTAAACTGAAACTCTCCTCCTGAACGCTGAATTAAAAGATTTTCCTATGCTATTGTGATAGAAATTTTTCTCTATTATGCTCTATGAATATTGTGTTATTATACAAGAGGCAAGGAGATTAGTTTCCTTTTGCAATTTATATCTACATGTTGTAGATAATAAAGTGGGAACTGAATGCTTATCGTTTTCAAGTTTTATTAACTTTACGACTTTATTTTATAATTGCTATTGTTCTTGAACCTCGAATTCCTTTCGGTTTCTATGTGGACATCATAATGGTTTGATCTTGTTACAAAAGAAGTCTTTCTATTACACTTTTATTTCCCATAAGAAAAGACATAATTTTATTAATGAAAACAAAACTACATTTTGTATACGCTGAGTCACATTCCATCTGCAAGTCCAATGACCTCAGATTAGGGGTTCAATAAAAAAAGTTTAATGTACATATGGGGAGAAAATCATGTTTTCCTCCCCTTTTTCTTCTCGACCTTGCACCACTCCCCTTGAGATGGCATTGTGGATACAAGTTGAAGTGGATTTTTAGCGCCTAGTCAGGGATTTTCCTTGTCAGAGTCAGAGGTGTCTAATGTGTGTAGTCTTTTGGTTCCACTATTTTCCATTTTATCTGGCATCTTTTCCAGGTGTGATTCCATAGGTCCTTGTGGAGATGTCTCATGGATTTCTGCTTCTTTTTCTATTTGATTGTTCTCATTTGGTATGGGCTCTTTCACATCAAACTCCTCCTCCTCTTTAGGATCTGGTGGGGGAAATTTCCAACCCTTGTGTTGTTTCCCTGTTTTATTCTTCCTTCGACTGTCTTTTTTGTCTTTAGGACATGTATTTTGTAGATGTCTTGTTTGCCGGCATATTCTGCACCTAAATGTTGTTTTTTCATAGCCTAGTGTTTGTGTCCAACTTCGTTGTTTATGCTTCCACTGTATGCGGTCTGGTAAGCCTTTACTGACATCTACTTCCACACAAATGCGTGCGAATGTCTTTCCTCCACTCTTTGTGTGTCCATTTTAATATATATGCCAATGGTGTTGCCTATACCTACAAGAACTTGTTGGTCCCAGAAGTGTAATGGGAGGTTGTGCAAAGGGACCCAAACTGGCATCCAGGAAACAACCATAGTATTGGCATCAAATTTTAGGAACCATGGTGTGATGAAAAGGCCCATAGATCCCCAAAACCATGGTCCCTCCTATAGCACAATGTCTCTTACCTCTGTTGAATGGAATTTGACAATGAAAAAACCCTTAGAACAGAGGACGATTTCACAGTGTAGAGTCCATTTTGTGAATATCCAATGGAAAAGTTCAAAAGGTTTTGGCCAAAAACAATTGAATCGACAAATGATGGCTTGTGATTCAAAATTATTACATGCCTCATATGTTTCTGGTATATCTATATTTAGTTTTGGTGTATAGTTCAGTTGCTCCACAATGTATGGACTGAGTTTTGTTCCAGCTTTCTTTTGGACTACTATAGGAGATTTTCCCCCTTGTAAGATGTTCTTGAAGGATATTCCTCCATTTTTGTGCTTCTGTTGTGGATCTGTGTTGTTTTTTGTTTTTGTGCTTGTCCCACTACCTCCTTTTGTTTGTATTGTTGAACTAAAATTTGCTACACCACCTCGCAGCCTCAGGTTGAGTGTTATAGTAGATTATAATATAATGTTGTATTCCAGAATGGATCTAAGATCTTGTAGGGTTCTTCCCCCATATAACATATGTTGTAGTCCAACTGGGTAGCCAATTTGTTGGGTGATGATATTCTTTAGGTTCATAACACAGTCTGTTGCAAGGACCCAAATCAAGGTAGACTTCCTCGAAGGGGTTTTAATAAAAAATTGAAAGCATTTAGAAGTTACCAAGGAAGGGGTTATGTGGCCCTCTAGGTCATGCAGGTCAGTGCAGTTTCAATGTCTTCATAATGCTCTGTAGTCTGTGGGTATTCCTCCAGCGTCTTGACGTCCTTGACAAAATTTCTGAGAGTTTTGGTTGACCCTCGCGAGGAGGTGAGCACGTCTTCGATTCCAGCAAATTGTAGAACCTTATTAGACACATGAGTAGCCACTCTCCCAGTGCCTCTGGGGGCAGGCACCATTCTGACTATTCTGGAGCCACATTTACCAGTGACCTTCACAGGTATGATGTGGGGTTTCCAGATCTTGCTACCCCAATACCCCCTACTCATGGGAATGACTGAAAACTTGGCCAAAATAAAGGCTCCATGGCTAGCCGTGGCCACCTTTTTGCTGCACTTAACACCGATCTTGACGTGGCCATTTCCATCACCCACGATCTAGTGCTCCTTAATGGCCAACAAGAAGAGATAACTTTGCTCAAGAGAATGGATTTTTTTATCTTTTACTAGGCAGCCAAGCTTTTTCACAGCTACCCACTTTCCTTCTTCATCTCTTACGGGTCCTCGACGTCCATTGTGACTATCCTCGCGACCTCTGTCACCTCGGCCTCGCCCAAAACCATGCCCGAATCCCCCTCCTCTTTTTTCCATTGCTTCACTAGGGTTTTCTTTTTATGCAGATGTTGTAACCACTGAAATATCAGTAAGCTATTATCTTCCTATTACACTTATTCTATTACTGTTTTAAATATATGTACTCTGATCTTGTAATGAACTATTCTGCTGCTCTAAGAAGTATTTAATCCATTCATTTATTATTACTAGTACTTCAATAAAAGTTATGATACTTATGTGATTAAATTATCATAAAATACATTTTTTTTGCAGGGTTGATTGGAAGGGAGCTCTGGTGAAAATGGGGGTTTGAAGATCACGGACTCAGTAGATCTAGGTTCCAAAACTGGAGAAGAATAGGGTCAAAGTGGCAGAGCTACACAGAAGGGTACAAAACCTGATCTGACAAATGGAAAACGCGGGGTCCATAGGGACCCCATCTTACAAGCAAATAAAGATGAGAAAACAAACAGCACGGGTAGGGGTGCAAATAGTAGGCTGCGAAAGGTCACATAAGGAGGACTTGACCAGCAAGGGAAGGAAAGGATATAACGACAATGAGGATAACAACAATCAAAAACTGAAAGGAAAGGATGACAGTAAGAGAACAGAAAACAGAGGTAGGGAGAAGCCAACACAAGCACATCTCACCCATGAAAGAAAACAAGGAAAGGAGCAAAAAAAAGCAGAAGAAGAGGCTTT
The DNA here is from genome assembly GCA_000404065.3 of Pinus taeda. Lineage (NCBI taxonomy): Eukaryota > Viridiplantae > Streptophyta > Pinopsida > Pinales > Pinaceae > Pinus > Pinus taeda. Next base: position 77,704 of record APFE030650800.1, on the reverse strand, counting down.
GAATAAGGATAAAGAGGAACAAGGAGGAAAAACGACAACACTCAACGAAAAGAAGAATCAAGGTCTGTGTAAACCCAAGGCGGCAGAAACCCTAAGGGTTATGATATCAGACCCAGACATTCAAGCCTATCGGGATCACATGATCGAACATGCAGTGATCTGCAAATTGATGGGGCTCTGGCCAATAGAACAGGTGTTGTGTTAATGGATAAAGCAACAATGGAAACCTTAAGGTGACGTTAGACTGCGCTTTGGAGCCAAAGGCTTTTTCACTATTGTTTTCTCAAATCTAGAAGATAAGGATAGAATATTTGATGGCGGACCTTATCTCTTTGCTTCTGCGAGCCTGTACATAAGGCCATGGAAACCCTTGTTCCAAAAAAAGAAACCTTCAAGCAGGTGCCTATCTGGATACGCCTCTTCTCCCTACCAATAGATTATTGGGGATATGCAGCTCTTGAACAAATAGGGAATAAGCTAGGGACTTTCATCAAAGCATCAGAAGCTACTTTGCAAAGAAGGTACACCTCCTGTGCCAGAATTTGTGTGTAAATGGATGTGTCTGGGGCTCTACATGAGGGACTATTACTGGAATATAGGGATCAAGATTACTTCCAAGCCATATATTATAAGCAAATCCAATTCCACTGCAGAAAATGTTATGAGCATGGGCATTTAATCAGAGAATGCCCACTAAACAAAGCAACAGAAGACCATAAGGAAGACAAAGTAGAGAAGAACAAGGAAATATTTACTCGATCAAAAGCTAAACAAAGAGCACACAGGAAACGCTAGACCAAAGCAAGAACCTCACAAGGTAACACAAGTAATTCTTTTGAAATCTTGGAAACTGAAATGGAATAAGAGGATAACAATAAAGAACAAAACATCATTGGAGCAAACAAAGCTACAATAGAGCTTGAGTCTAAAGTACTAGAGGGGAATCCTTCAAGCATTTTGCTACAGATTCAAGAAACAACAGAGGGGGTAGATGAAGACTCAAAAATGCTCATAAGTGACATCGGAAGTGAAGGAATGGAACTGAATGATATACTAGAGCAAGAGGGTGTAAATCTACCAGACATGGTGGAAAATTGGAAAAGGAAGGGAATGGAACACATATTGGAGGAGGAAGTTAAGAGAATCAATGACATACTAATAGCACGACAAAGAGAAGAGATGGAAATGCAAGGCAAAAGTCTGGGCATAGCTAAAGGACTAGGAGTCCGAACACAAGGTCTGCATCAAACCTCCACAAGTTCCAAACATCAGAAAAAAAGAGGATGCAGGACCAACAATGAGGCACTGCAAGAATTGGGACAAATACTTTTAAACTCTGGTAATATGAAATCCCTAGAGGCTTTTTCTCTAAGTTCCTAAACTTTTTTTAAAATGAAAATCATATCTTGGAATGCTAGAGGGCTTAATAGCCAAATAAAATAGTGTCTTTTAAAGAAGAAAGTCCAAAAGGAAAAACCAGACATAATATTTGTGCAGGAAACCAAATGTACAAGTAGCACGATATTCAATATAAGCAAAAAATTAGGCAAACATATGGAATACCTGGAGACTTCCAGCAATGGATGGGAGGGAGGCTTAATCACCTTGTGGAATCCGCAAGTAATCAAGATCATGTCCTCTGAAGCGACCAAATCCTTCATAGCTGTAGAAGCTCAAGTCGTAGGAAACTCTGAAATTTATTTGTGTACTAATGTCTACGGGCCACGGAAGCTAGAGGAGACGTTTCTTTTTATGAGAACTCTGTGGAACCTGAAGCTAAGATATCCCCAAGCAAAGGCAGTCATAGGAGGGGATTTCAATATGATAACCACCCTCACAGAAAAGAAAGGAGGTATAAGGAAACTCAGTAAAGATTCTAAAGCTTTTTTAGACTTCATCAAAACAGCTAATCTAGTGGATGTCTATCCCAGAAGTGGGGCTTACACATGGAACAACAAAAGGGGAGGTGAAAGACAAATTGCTTCTCGACTAGACAGATTTCTCATATCAAAAAGTATTCTGCTAGAAGGAATTATAGTGGAATCAGATATTCTTCCCAATGGAGGGTCAGACCATTGGCCTATTTCTCTAAATGCTGCTATCCAGGGTACTCCAAAAAACAAACCCTTTAGATTTGAAAAATTCTGGCTTACTCATCTGGATTTCATACAAGAAATCAAAAAATGGTGGAACGAACCTGTGGGCATTAAAGGTACCAAAATGTACAGATTACAAGATAAACTGAGACACATTAAAGACAAGATCAAAATCTGGAACCAAACAGTCTTTGGGAACATATCCAAAGAAAAAATGAAATTAGAGGAGCAATTAGAGCAGATACAAACAGGTTTGATTGAAGGGGATACAAACCCAGAAACTATAAGCAAAGAGAAGATGTTGATGCAGGAATGGAAACTTCAATGCCAACAGGAGGAAATGCTATGGAAGCAGAAATCCCGAGTTCAGTGGCTTAAGGAAGGAGAACAGAATACAAAATTCTTCCACATATTAGTTATTGACCACAGAGGAGCTAATAAAATCCTTAGTCTTAAAGATGAACAGGGAGCCATATTACAGACACATAAAGAAATATCAACCCTTCTCACTAAGCACTTCAGCAGCATAGCTCAAGAACCGGAGGTGGACAGAACACAGGGAATTGATGAACTCATCTCCTCAATCCCCAAGCTAATCACAATAGAGCAGAACCTCGCACTGACTCGAGAAATTTCCATGGAAGAGGTAGAAGAAGCAGTGAAAGAAATGCCCAATGACAAAGCTCCTGGGCCTGATGTTTTCACTATTAATTTCTACAAGGCATGTTGGGATATTGTTAAAACAAAAGTCTGGGAAGTTATGGAGGACTCTCGATGTTTTGCCTCAATCCTCAAGTCACTCAACCCACTTTCCTTGCCTCGATTCCAAAAGAGGAGGAAGCTAACACCCCTGCAAAGTTTCATCCTATAGTGCTATGCAATGTCATATATAAAATCATCTCTAAATTTATAGCTTACGGAATGAAACCTATTCTTCCAGGACTTATCTCAGAAGAGCAATCTGGCTATGTTGAGGGGAGACAAATTCTAGACAATGTTTTACTAACTCAAGAAATGATTCACACACTTCAATCTAGGAAGAAAGCAGGTATGATGATGCAACTGGATCTGTTAAAGGCATATGACAAGGTTAACTGGCATTACCTGGAAGCAATTTTAAAAGCTTTTGGCTTTGCTGGTCAATGGATAGTATGAATTTCAGCTCTGATCAAATCTACTAAATTTTCTATCTTGGTCAATGGAGCCCCTTCTGCTGAATTCTATCCTTCGCGAGGTCTTAGGCAGGGTGATCCATTATCCCCATTCCTTTTTGTTATCCTGATGGAAGGTTTGAGTAGACTTATTCGTAGAGCTAAGGAGGATGGAATTATCAAAGGATTGCAGCCCCTACCTTCTATTCCAGCAACCACTCACCAACAATTTGTTGATGATATGATGTTACATGGTACTCCCACAGTCAGAGAATCCATGGGCTTCAAAAGGATCCTCAATCTTTTCAGCAAGGCTTCAGGTATGGAACTTAATCTATTGAAATCTACTATCTTCTTTTTCAATACTCATTTAGCTGTGAAAAAAAATCTATCCTCCATCCTCAGCTTCTGGAGAAGCAGCCTCCCCTCAAGATACCTAGGAGCTCCTTTAACTGACAAACCCTAGCAAAAAATCCACTGGGAAAAGATTCTGGCTAACTTGGAGAAAAGATGTCATCACTGGACCCATAGGACCCTAAATTTTGTAGGAAGATTGGTCTTAACCAAAGCAGTCCTTCAAGCCACACCTCAATATATGATCTCCATTATTCCAACTCCCAAAGGAGTTCTTCAACAGATAAGGATCATTCAAAGAATGTTCCTCTAGTCCGGGAATTCTGAGAAGAAAAAATGGTCACTGATCACGTGGAAGAAACTGTGCAAGCCGAAACAAGTGGGAGGGTTGAACTTGCAAGATCCCTCCACAATCAATCGCGCATGTGCTGCTAAGTTGTGGTGGAAGTGGCTGAAGGAACCCAAATTACCATGGGCTAAGCATTGGAAGGAAAAATACGCTCCAACTCATAGTTTACAGAATCTAATTAGAATGCAAGAAAACCCAGAAGGCTCACCTATCTAGAACCTAGCAAGAAGAAACCAGTAAATTATACAGGAGAACATCTTTTGGGAAATTCGCAATGGAAAAACAACCCTTTTTTGGGAGGATGCATGGCAAAAACTCCCCAAGTTGGAAAGGCCTGAGTTTGCAGATTTCCAAAGAAATAACTAGGAGCTAGGGAGAACTACGGTGAATCATTATTGGAAACCAAATGAAAGAGACCAGGAGTGGAGAACCTGGATATTCAATGAAACAGAGCACATAACCGAAGCAAAAAATGGTAAAAGGAACTTGAGAACACTTTTAAACAAAATAAGGATAAGAACAGCAGAAGATAATGACCAATTAAGATGGGGAAAGCAAGGAGGAGGCAATTTTACGCTCAAAGAAGCCAAAAATTACATAGAAGACTCAGAGCAGGAAGAAAAGGTCAATTGGAGCATCAAGGTTTGGGATGCCCAGCTCTGGCCAAAAATCAAAACTTTCCTTTGGCTCCTAATGCACAGGAAAAATCTTACATGGGAGAATCTCTGGAAGAAAGGATTCTCTGGCCCCTCTCGATGCCCCATGTGTGGAAAGAAAGAGGAGACAGTGAATCAGCGCTTCAACACTTGTGACTTGGCAAATCTGCTATGGAAATGGGCGGAAGCTATATTGCAAAAGACAGAAAGAGTAAAAAATTATATTCAAGAAACCATCAAGAACTAGAGGAGCAATTTCTCAAATAATCAACTGGTTAACACCATTTGGAAAATTATACCAGGGTTCATTGCATGGTCAATTTGGAAGGAAAGGAATCGAAGAGTCTTCTTAAACGAAACCAGAAATTTAAACCATTCAATAGACATAATTCTCCAAAATGTCAAGCAATTGGTTCTTGTCAAAGGTAGAATAGAACAAGATACTAAAATCTCAACTGCAAACTTACAAATTTTGAAAGCTTTCAACCTAGACAAGGGAAACTTCGCTGCCACATCAAATTGCCGACAGGAGATAAACACCAGTTTAAGCGCTTGGAAGCGGCCACCTTCAGGATTCCTTAAACTCAATTTCGATGGAGCCTCTCGGGGTAATCCAGGTCTGGCCAGCATCGGAGGGGTTATCAAGAACAACGAAGAAGAAATTCAGTATATCTATAGTAGAGCTCTCGGGGAAGGAACCAACAATGAAATGGAGTTTGCAGCATTGGAATAGGGTTTGAGAATTCTTCAGAAATTACATGCTGGAGCAGCGGTGGTGGAAGGGGACTCTTAGCTAGCAATTACAGCAGGGAGAAGGATGTATGCGGGAGCCAAAGCAAGAAAAGTCAGTAAGCACTGGAGACTGACCAAGGTGACAGAGAGTATTACCAAACATCTTTTGTGGTTGAACGGTTTAATCTTTCAGGTAGTTTGACGCAAAGCTAATACCGTAGCGGATTACATGACAAATTATGGTATAGAAAATCCCATTGTCATCATGGATAGTTGTTGGCACGACATCACCTGCCCGGAACTAAGAAATAAGTGTACATTGATCTCGAGGCAGGACATTTTTAATGAAGGATAAGGCAAGGGGTACAGAGATCTTTGCAGGTAGTGGAGTATGACACCATCCAATTGAAAGGCAATGAGAATAGAGGGTCAACAGATGAATGAAGTACACGCAGGGAATAGGCATTCAATGCACGAGCAGGACGAAGTAACTCCTAGCAGATCCATGAAAAAAAAGTATGAACTCTGCCGACGCTCATTTAAAATTATTGCCACTTGGCACTCACAGAAAGGGTTCAAGCGAGGTAAATTTAATAGCACAGATCCGGCCCATCAACAAAATTGTGAGCCACAAAGCAAAAATGATCATGAAGGGACATGCAAACACAAGGTGACAAGCTGAGACGCTTCAAGCGATTCATTCGTTCTCTCCTCTACATCTACAATCTCCAATAACGAAAGCACCACTCTGATTTCCAAAGGTCACCAGCATCCCATCATCTGTGCTCTCAGAGGGCGGCTTATTTCTGGTGTTAGTCTTAAGGGGATGACACATGAAGGTAGTAGAAATTCATCTGCCAACAAAGATCTCAAGCAAGCACGGGAAGCCTACAAAACAAGAACCTCGCAGAAGGAGAAGCGTAAACTTGAGGAGTTGGAAGCCATTGTGGCTGAAGAAGAAGAAAACCTAGAGGAGAATGATCTGGAGAAGGAAATGGAGTGGGTCCAGGATCTTGGCACAATGACGACTCGAGCAACTCAATATGTCCGCACTCAAGCAGAGATGTGGCGTATGAAAACGATGTTGGCGAAAGCCATCAGCATGCAAGGGGAGTATCTCAACCAAGCTCGACAGGCGCAACAAGCCATTTCTGTTATTTCAGCGGATCACGTGGCAGTCTTGGAAGCTCTGAACTTCAAAATCAGCTCACTGGAGCAACAATTTGGTAACATTTCCAAGAAGCTGACAGACCTGATCAGCGTTCTTTAGCATTCCATTTGCTAGGACGTTGCGACTATGGGGGAAAGGGCGGAGGAGAAAACAGGTACGAGTCAGGGAAAGCTCTCTTCTCAACCTCGGGCGAGGAGAGCTTCTGCTTCGACTCGACAGTATTCCTCCGCCAAGGATTATATTGTTCTCGGGTTGTAAGGGGTTGTTTATGTAGTCTCCTTGTGTGTTCTTGGGACATGGGTCAGCACCTTTGGTCTCTGTTCTATGAACTTTTCTTTTTGTCTCAATACTCTATTCATACCTTTTACAGTTTGTGTCTTATTTTCCTTGCTAGTCTCGGTGGATCTCGGATATGGAAGGACTTTGTTTTGTCATGTTTTAAGATGGTTCATTGGTTTTGCTATCCCCATACTATCTATGCTGCCCTGCGTGAAGAGCCCGGGGAATTTTTGTCAGTCAAATGGTTCTGATAGGTTGAAAATCAGACAAGGAAGACGTTCTATAGTCTGTACGAGAAGACCTTTTTGTAAAATATGTAATTTCTGTCTTAATACAAACCATTGATTTACAAAAAAAAACTTTATCATAAAATACCAAAGATATATGGAAAGTCTCTCCTCCCAGCCACGAGCCTGGCGATTACGTCTAGGCTCTCCCTTTAGCACTTTCATTGTTTGTCACTGGATTATATCAAACTACAATCGGTGCCTTGGGCCTCAGGACTCCACTCGTCTCTTCTTTTCCCAGTTCTAGTATAGCCCCCAATTTTCCATCTTTTCCCCTATATATTTCCTTTTCCAGGGTAAGGGCGTAACTGTTTCTTTTAATTGTAGCAAACAATTTATTTTTATTAACATGTCTCAATTCCTAATTAATCATAAATTAGGTAACAACTTATTATGGCTTTCCAGCCTCAGTCATTGTCATAACATAAAATAAAATAAATGCAGTAAATCATAAAACTGAATTTAATAACCACAATACTTCTTTCATGGAGCCTGGGGTGTTACAATTATTTTTTTACAAAAGTATATTTTTTTAAATAAAAAAATGATAGATAAAAAAGAATTAAAAAAAAATCAATATAAATGTTTGTCTTACTCTCTTAAGCATAAAATAAAATATTTGGATTACATATGAAATATCATATTATTATATGAAATTTGTAGAAAATAAAGTAAGTAAAAAAAATCACTTTTTTTAATACATGACTTGAAATATATATATATATATATATATATAAATATATTATATATATATAATATAATTTTATTATATCAAATTTTTTTTAATTGCATGTTCACTAATTTATTTTCAATTTCAAGTTCATGAAAAAAGTAAATAAAAAGTTATTTTTATTGTTGATGATAACAAATTATTTCAATGTTAAAAAATTGAAAGAGCTATATAATTCATTTAATTCTTAATACCAAATTAATACATATTTAAAGATTATTATTGATAATAAAAAAATCAATGTGATTCATAAATAAAATGTCGCAAAAATATATATGTTATATGCAAAAATATATATGTTATATAAAAAATCGGAAAAAACAAAATTTATGGCTAATACAATTTATGTATTCTCATTGGAGCCTTTTCTTAAGTGTATTTTTTTTACCCATTTTGTTTGAAATCTACCAAAAAAAATGTTAGAATTGAAAGTTTAAGCTATGTAGTATACACAATCCAAATTCCTAAAAAAATTTTGAAGACATCAAACTATGATATGAAAATTTAAGCTTTTGTGTGTGTGTTATGATATATATATAATATATATAATACAAATTTTTTATTTTTTATTAAGATTTATTAGATTTTAGAAAAAATAAATATGTCGTGTAAATTTTGTGTATATATGGTCTCTCAATCTCTTGCTAAATCCAAAGTTGAGATAAATCTATACTAATATAAATGACGTTATTCACGTGCTAGAGTTATTCACTTATTACTAATAGAATGATGATGTTATTGACTTATTACTACCAGAATGATGGAGGATTCAACCCATAAATTACCCAGAATGATGGAGAAATCAACCCAGAAAATACCAACTTGTACATTGTACTTGTTCCCGTGACAAGTGTTCATTATTGGATGCTGATGCCATTTTGACATCCCATGGGCTGATTTCTATTTTTTCAGTAACATTTCCATGACCACCTCCTAAACTGTGGGAGAAAATAGTTGCATCTACTTGTAAACTGTCGCTAAGGCCATCTGTACTTGCAGTGTCCAAGTTAAATTGATTTCCGCTTGTAGACAAGGTATAATTGTCCATGTGAAATGGGAGGTTTCCAATGGATAGAGGTGGAGTACTCCTTGGTAATCATGTGTTTCCTGGAGATTCTCTTCCCTCTATGCTCATGGTTATACTGGAGTTCTCAACCTTGATGTTGAAAACCTTGGAGTTCTCCTCCGATCTTGATGTTAAACACCTTGGAGTTCTTAACCTTAATGTGGAAAACCTTGGAGTTCTCTCCAAGTTAAATTGATTTCCGCTTGTAGACAAGGTATAATTTTCCATGTCAAATGGGAGGTTTCCAATGGATAGAGGTGGAGTCCTCCTTCGTAATTGTGTGTTTCCTGGAGATTCTCTTCCCTCTATGCTCATGGTTATACTGGAGTTCTCAACCTTGATGTTGAAAACCTTGGAGTTCTCCTCCGATCTTGATGTTAAACACCTTGGAGTTCTTAACGTTAATGTTGAAAACCTTGGAGTTCTCTCCAAGTTAAATTGATTTCCGCTTGTAGACAAGGTATAATTTTCCATGTCAAATGGGAGGTTTCCAATGGATAGAGGTGGAGTACTCCTTGGTAATTGTGTGTTACCTGGAGATTCTCTTCCCTCTATGCTCATGGTTATACTGGAGTTCTCAACCTTGATGTTGAAAACCTTAGAGTTCTCCTCTGATCTTGATGTTAAACACGTTGGAGTTCTTAACCTTAATGCTGAAAACCTTGGAGTTCTCTTCCGATCTTGATGTTGAAAACCTTGGAGTTCCAGTGTCATAAACTACACCAATTCCTAAAGTTTGACTTCTCGACATTGAAATTGAAGCAGATCGACTCTCCACATTTGAAATTGTGGTTGTTGAATTTGAGGCGCTGAGACTTCTCGAAACTTGATAATTATTCGAAGGAGATTTGTAACATACCCCAGTAACTTCACATGAAAATGTAAGGAGTTACATTAGCATAGTTAAAAAAAATTTACATAAATTACCCACAAGTAATTATCCAAATCACTATTCCAAATTCCTCATTATCCATTGGATAGAATTTTCATTAGCACAAAGTAACTTTCAATAGAAGACAGTAAGTGGAACAACCATTAAAAACCATTGTTGTGGTACTGTTGTAGTATATTAACATAAATTGTGTGATGAACCTTGCATCCATTTCATGATTCCCTTAAACAGATAAATTAATAACATAGTTGGCATTACGGATATCACATCACATAAGAAATCAACGTCATTAAACTAACACAATAATCAATCACATCATTGAACACCGATATACCCTGGAAACCCCGTAGGGTACTGTTGTAGTATATTAACATAAATTGTAGGGTACTGTTGTAGTATATTAACATAAATTGTGTGATGAACCTTGCATCCATTTCATGATTCCCTTAAACAGATAAATTAATAACATAGTTGGCATTACGGATATCACATCACATAAGAAATCAACGTCATTAAACTAACACAATAATCAATCACATCATTAAACTAACACAATAATCAATCACATCATTGAACACCGATATACCCTGGAAACCCCGTAGGGTGAAAACGGGCAAACATTTAATTTTATTATTAAATGCTCGTGAGGGTTTTCACCCGTCACTCAATGGCTTATAAGAGATTCCATACTTTATCCATTGTTATAAAATATTACAATGAAATATCATTAAAATATCACATAACTAGCTAAAAGCTATTACATTTTTCATGAAACCCTTTACCGACATATTACCACTCTTTACATCCTTGTGGCGTCATTGCTCTATCAATATACGATCTTACAACTTGTACCCATGAGCATGGACTGTTAGTTTTTTATCTACCACAATGTTAAACATAATTTTTCTTTGGCACAAACCGCCATCTTTTTCTGTCATTGTTGTCGTTAACAAGCTTTGGCAACAAGATTAGATACTATATTAATCAATCATTTGGCAACAAGATTAGATACTATATTAATCAATCAATAATGAGTGTCTAAAAGTGATCTTTTAACATCTACTCATGTGCATGAGTTGTAAATATAATATCACAACATGCTTCTTCTAACAAAATTGTGCATGTATAAACAAATAATTATCAAGCATGTCATAATAATTACCACGTTGCTATGATCATTCTCCCAGCAGCGCATGTTCATATCCAAACGATACCACTGTGACCATTCCTTCCATTAAAGGATACTATCAACTTATCTTTGTTTTTCGTTCATGTAATTAGATAAAAACTTATTCAAAGAGAACTAAACCCTTAGCTTCTTCTTTGTGCATGTAACTAAGTAATCTTTCCAATACAATAGATATTATTATAATACATAAAAATTCACCCATGAGCATGGACTGTTAGTTTTTTATCTACCACAATGTTAAACATAATTTTTCTTTGGCACAAACCGCCATCTTTTCCTGTCATTGTTGTCGTTAACAAGCTTTGGCAACAAGATTAGATACTATATTAATCAATCAATAATGAGTGTCTAAAAGTGATCTTTTAACATCTACTCATGTGCATGAGTTGTAAATATAATATCACAACATGCTTCTTCTAACAAAATTGTGCATGTATAAACAAATAATTATCAAGCATGTCATAATAATTACCACGTTGCTATGATCATTCTCCCAGCAGCGCATGTTCATATCCAAACGATACCACTGTGACCATTCCTTCCATTAAAAGATACTATCAACTTATCTTTGTTTTTTTGTTCATGTAATTAGATAAAAACTTATTCAAAGAGAACTAAACCCTTAGCTTCTTCTTTGTGCATGTAAATAAGTAATCTTTCCAATACAATAGATATTATTATAATACATAAAAATTCACCCATGAGCATGGACTGTTAGTTTTTTATCTACCACAATGTTAAACATAATTTTTCTTTGGCACAAACCGCCATCTTTTCCTGTCATTGTTGTCGTTAACAAGCTTTGGCAACAAGATTAGATACTATATTAATCAATCAATAATGAGTGTCTAAAAGTGATCTTTTAACATCTACTCATGTGCATGAGTTGTAAATATAATATCACAACATGCTTCTTCTAACAAAATTGTGCATGTATAAACAAATAATTATCAAGCATGTCATAATAATTACCACGTTGCTATGATCATTCTCCCAGCAGCGCATGTTCATATCCAAACGATACCACTGTGACCATTCCTTCCATTAAAGGATACTATCAACTTATCTTTGTTTTTCGTTCATGTAATTAGATAAAAACTTATTCAAAGAGAACTAAACCCTTAGCTTCTTCTTTGTGCATGTAACTAAGTAATCTTTCCAATAGAATAGATATTATTATAATACATAAAAATTCATATATTATTATAATACATAAAAATTCATATCTTTTATAAGGAAAGACTAAAATGATAGATACAAGTCCATTTTCGAAAAGCATCTTTCCCAAAATGGAGCTATTTACAAAATCTATTATATGCACAAAGATAAGCATTGCTCTAAACTAGAACTAATGTGTTATTCATTAGAAATATGTATTTTACAAAGGAAAACTAGTACATATATGTATTTTACAAAGGAAAACTAGTACATTTATTCAAGAAAATACTTGTTTTACTAAGTATTCTTTTTTCAAAAGAAATCTCTTACCCATGAGAATATTTCACAAATTACCATTTTTAATCTATATTCACTTCTAGGAAAATGACTACAAAATCCCTTTTTAAGAAAACATAATTCATCCTATCTTTTCTTAGATAAAATACATATGCATGTTATATAAAGACAATAAACGTTACTTATATTTTAATGTTGCAAATATATATAATAACTGTTTTTTCTATATATAGTAAGAATCATCTTATTAATATCATTTTCTTTACTTAGAAAAATATATCACCATATATCTACATGACTCCTGGTATATATTTCCTTACAGGAAAAATATATAATCACAATATTTATCTCCACGTAGTAATAAATTTTCTTAACCAAGAAAAATATATAATCACAATTTATCTCTACGTAGTCATCTATTTTCTTACCCAAGAAAAATATATAATCACAATATTTATCTACATGGAGTTATATATTTTCTTACCGAGAAAAATATATAATCACAATATTTATCTACATGGAATTATATATTTTCTTTAACAAAGAAAAAATATATAATCACAATATTTATCTACATGGAATTATATATTTTCTTTAACAAGAAAAAATATATAATCACAATCTTATATATTTTCTTTAACGAGAAAAACGTTAAAATATATAATCACAATCAGAAAAAATATATAATCACAATCTTAATCTATATGTAGAGATATATTTTTCAATCTTAATCTATATGTAGAGATATATTTTTCAAAGTGTGAGTTATATACATTCACATATCAAATCATGGCGCAAATCATGTGCATGTATAATATTGAAATATAAAGAAACATGCAAGTAAAGGTAAAATGCTTCGGCGTACCTAGTTAGTTGTCAAGAAAGACAACCAAATAAACTGAGCTTTACCGAGAACCTGTCTGTGGGATATAAATATGTGTTTCTACCTCTGTAAATCATCCTTATAACTAAGATCCCATCTTCGATCACAGCCATTTACTCCTCGATGCAATATTTATCTAGTCAAAGCAAGAATGATAACCACTACAGCCTCGCACTAGGCTCTCTTAGAAAGAAGAAATGCATAAACAATCTCTTCTACAACTGATCTCTTCTGGAACCGATGCCCACCGAGGAGAATACATACGTCTGTCTTCCTCTAATCTTGTTGGCGGCATTGATCCCATCTATCAAATTCATTGATGGCTCCTTATGTTGAGACTAAAAAGAAAAAAGAAACTGTTAGGATAGTTGAGGCAACGAATTTCTTGGGCAAGATCATAACTATAATATCATTTTCGGTTTCCAACCCGTTCTCAACCAATCCCACCCATCGAAAACTAAAGACAAATATGACAAACTAAATTAATAATAAACCAATCAAAATTGAAAACTAAAGACAAATATGACAAACTAAATTAATAATAAACTAATCAATTCAACTGATTCTTGACCATATTAAACTTAGTAAATAAATGATTTTTAAATATTAATTTATGGTAGGCATGAATATGACAAACTAAATTAATAATAAACTAATCAAAACAGTTATTGATTTCAACTGATTCTTGACAATATTAAACTTAGTAAATAAATGATTTTTAAATATTAATTTATGGTAGGCATGTTACAAGATTCATTTCTCTGAAAAGGTGGGGGTCGAGAGTAAGCACGAATAAATCCTTCACATTGTGACTCTGTCATATCCTTCAGAGTGGTTGCATTTTGGTGCTATATGTACGGAACAAAAATTCGGTGCATATTTAGAACCGTTTCCAGTACATCATGGGACCTTAATCTCCTGGAAAAAAAAACAATGTTGAGGCACAACATAGATATGAGTTAGCGAGATGCAATAGTTAAGTAAATCCTTCAAACTAGGCAAACATTAAAGATCACAAATCTACACACAAATAACTTCAAAGCATGAGAGAGAAAAAAATCTTTTCCTAAACCTAACCAATGCTAAAGGACAACACAGATATGAGTTAACGAGATGCAATAGTTAAGTAAATACTTCAAAGTAGGCCAACATTAGAGATCAGAAATCTACGCACAAATAACTTTGAAGCACCTCATAGGTCATCATAGGGGAAAGGAAAGATATATATACATATAAACTTTAAACTTCAAACCACTGTCGTATATTGATGATGTTTTATAATCAATATATATTTTTCGAAGAGGGAATGTCGAAAGTTATATATATAATATATATATTATATATTAAAAAATTTGATAAGTAATATAGGAAATTATCATAATAATGGGAATTATATGGTGTTTAGTTATATTAAAAAATAATAAAGATCTGGTTCTTTATTTTGTTCTGATGATGAATTGTTGGTTCGAAACGCGTGGACCTATGAATTATGATGTGATTATTGCAGAAAACATGAATAAAGAAATCTAAAAAAACATAGGATTGGAAAAATGAAAATTTAGTGAGTTAAATTAAAATAAAAATAAAAAATTACTTATAAATTTATGGGTAATTTTTTCCTTTTTATAAAGAAGATATTTTAATTTAATGGATTGATGAAGATGCAATATTATAAATTGTGATTATTCATATATATAATGAAGATGAAAGTGAAATTGATAGTGAAATTTTGAGTTGTCTTTAGTGTGACTTTTTGGACTTTCCAATGCAGGAATCAAGGAGGAGAATTTGAGGTAAAATCTTAATTTGTGTTATTTAAACTGTTTTTTTGACTCTATATGGATTCAATGCTCTAAAAGACCCCTAGGGCACTTCAATTGTGCACGGGTTACCCATCAAACTTGTGATTTCAATAAATTCCTGTCGGATTTTAGGGGAATTAGACCGGAAAAACCCATCACAAAAGTTTCCAGAAAATCGCACTAAGGACAACAATGTAAATATAAACATTTAATTAAACAAAGTAGAAGATTTGAAAATTTTATAAATTCAATGGAATTTACTTTTTAATCAATTAAGTAGTGATATTAAAGATGTTTTGTATTGAATAATAATAATTTAAATACTCTTCAAAGAGATGGTAACCAATTTAAAGAAATTTAATTTAATTTTAAAAACAAATTTAATACATATTAAATACTAATTGAAATTTAATAAAATTTATTTAAAAATATAATGATGGAAAACTCAAATAAAATAGAATATTTGTGAATAGTAAATATAACTAGTTAGTCTTACTCTTATAAACAACTAAATAGTAACTCTTATAAACAACTAAATAGTAACATATATCTTCTATAGTTTAGATAAGATTACAAATATATAAAATTGAAACAAACAACAAAATAACAAAACAAACATTTTTAAACATTTTCAAGACAAACCTTAATTAATTTAAGGTTTACAATTTCTAAGTAAAATTTAGCAGTTGATAAACCAACTTAACTACAAAAATTCCGAAGTAATATTCTATTCACATGTATTTTAATAGTTTTAATGTTTAGAAATATTACCTTGTAAATGAATTGCTAGAAAATGATCTATAACAGGTTTATTGAAGTCATAACCTAATATTTGCTTGATTATTGCAGATGCCACATCATCATGTTCTATGATTGCAAGCATTGTGTTCACGTATATTTCCAAAAAGTAAACTACCAAGTATTAATAATACAATCTATTATAAATTACTTATTATAAACAAGCAAGAATTACCTTTTTAACATTGCATAATTATTGGTAAATTGTTGGTAAGTTGAGAACATTTCATTTATTTGTAATTATATTTCTTGCATATAAGAAAAAACTACATCTTCTTGTACAAGTTAAATTGGTACATGTCCCACTGCAAAAAAAACATCAATATGTTAATGAAGTGCATTTATAGGAATATAAAAAAAATTCTCATTTCATTTATTTGTAAGTCCAATTTTTGCATATAAGTCCAATTTTTGCATATAAGAAACAACTACATTTTCTTGTGAAATTGGTACAAGATTCTCACTACA
>APFE030650800.1:49711-60639 GCA_000404065.3 Pinus taeda | reverse complement strand
TAACTAGGATTAATCAAAAGGAGATTCGCCCACATTGAAACGTGGGTTGAATTAATAAACTCCAGATATATTAAATTATGTAACCTGGGTTCAATTTGTGCAGCCTATTGAATTATGTAACGTCCTCGGTGCGTTCACATTCCTCTGCGCTACTGAAACGTTTTACTTCTCATTGGATTTTGTCGTATCTCTGAACAAAACATAATACAATAATTTTTATTTTTATTTTAATTATTTTCAGTTTGAATAATAGTATACATGGCATTGATTTACTTGTTTATAAGTGCTAAAATTACGCTAATCGAATAGCTATAATTTATTTATTACAATCGTGTCATATTATACAGTTATACTTGTAATCAATATATATAAAAGATCTTAATTTGCATACATGCATTGATGGTATTCGTTTACACGTAATATGTGTTACTGGTATGGAAATCTCACCAGTACTATGCTATTAACGGAATTTTAATGTTGATCCTGGCTTTCCCTGAGTAGGTGAGATCGGGATTTCTAAATGCTTCAATGAGTTTTCCAGTTGTTAGCTCCACCTCGGTTGTCGCACCTCTTTATTTATGGTTCTCTGCTGCAAAGCTTGATCCAATAGTGATGGGGCTTAACTTAGTTTGTTGGTTTGTTTCAGAGTTTCTATCCGCCATTTCGCTTCGCCTCTGGCATCGTATTCCAACTCCAAGCTCGGCTCCGAAAACTTACAGGTTCATACCCTTACACCAAATTCTGTTACCTTTGCAATACTCAAGATCTCTGCGATAGTTATGAAATACTTCGCTTGATCTTCCAGATTTGCGACGGAGGGTTTCAACGATTCTATTGTGGAGGTGTCGCATCGTGGTTCAATCCCAAACCAGGTATAGGGTACTTATATTTTGTTTTCAAAGCTTATAGATTACTCATCCTCCCTTCTAATTGTTGTTATCGTAATTGCAATTGTTGTTATCGTAATTGCAAGGTACCAAGGGATACTTCATGATGTTCGATGATGGTTATGCGACGGCGAGGCCCCCTTTCGGTAGCTGGTTCCAAGGTTGCAGGCCCGCCCTTACTTCTGCCTGCGGGTAACATGGATGTTGATTTCAGAGTTTCATGGTTGTGGGTTTTGGGGGCTTTCTAAGCCGTATGAGAGAGAGAGTCGTCTCCTCTGTGACTGCATTAATTTCCTCAGTTTAGCTTTTGTCTAAAGCCTTCATGCTAGTTTTGGTCAATTTCTGGTGCAAGGATTTATTTGGAAAAAATGTAACAATTATGACCATGCTTATTCCTCGTTTGAGGACAAGATTCACATATATGAAATCTCTTTCTAGATTTGAAGGACTTGTCTTGACATTATCTTTGTTATTTAATGAATTTCTGCCTTATAATTTATACTGGAAATAAAAGATGTTTATCGTGCATTTCTCAAAGGAGAAGGGTATTCTTTCTCTGTTTTCTGTTGTTAAATTTATGCATGTAGTTCAAAAATTTAGAGCATGTTTTCTGTCAAACCCTTATAAAATGTCAGTTTCTACTTTTACTGTTCGACAACATTGCTTAGTTCTTTAATTTGTTATTATGCACTTATAGTTGGGTGAATTTGCTTATGGAAATAACCTTGTTTATAGGTTTTTGTAGTTTTTGATTCAATATTTTTAGATTAGTTAAGTCCGGCTTGCAACAGAGAATGTTCTCTTTTTTGTTTAAATGAATTAGTGGAAAGAGGGACGACTCTTCGAACCCAGTATTTTCCACTGTAATCATTTCTTTTTTTATAGTAAAAGATCGTGCTGTGAGTACTCATATGTTTAATCATTGGTATTATTCTGTAATTTTGGGTTTTACTTTGACCCCGGAGGGTTCGCCTATCGTAACCCTAGAGGAAAATTTTGTCTAGAAAATTATGTTGCTCTTATTTAGTAGGATGCACACATTTTCCTTAAGTTTTCCAGTTTATATAGTTCTTAGGTAGGCATCTGTCCTCTAAATTTACTCATTCAATGAATTGTTTTAATAATATGACTAATCTTGTTTCAAATTTCATGTATACCATAGCTTATATACTTTTGTACCATAAGACACTCTTTCTTGTCTTCATTCAATTACTAATCATTTACTAGCATAATACATATGTTTCAGGTTATATTATCTACTAATATATTTGTTTTGTTTCAGAATACCTTAAATCAACAGCTTAACCATTTCTGTTTTTAGACATACAATTATTTATCAATATACATAATTCTATTGCAGAACCTGTGATCAGTGGGTATTAGTACTTCTCTTTGACATGCATTTAGCTCTTAAGAATTAAAAAAATTACTTATCTGTCATCGAAAATTAAATCACAAGCGACTATTTGGTCCATAACAACTATACTTTACCGAATTTTTCTCCCAACTTTGAGACTCGCTTCCAAGCCCAAGTCTCCCCCCAAGCTGCTACTCAATGCAGTAAGACTAGCAGTCTTTGTCATAGCAATTTTCTCTTCACCAGACATAGTGTATAAACATTGTCTAACATATCAACATATATATATTTTTCCTTCAGTCTCTTTTCTCCTCTTCCTCTCTTCTCCTATCTCAAGTACCCCTACCCTCTTTATCTTTTGGAGAATAAATCCTCTTGGAAGTAGTTAGGGATAGCTAACCGCCGACCCTAACTACCTGACATGTGAGAGTTATACGTACGTCATAGAATTATTTTCTTTATGCACATTTAATCAAAATAATAATATTAAACTTAAATAGTCATGTCCAGTTTGTTTAACTGCAATAATTAAATATTTACAATTGTTAGGGTCGTCACACCTTCCGCCCAAGATTAAACATCGTCCTGATGTTTTTCTACTACAAATAGATTTGGACAAGTTTCTCTCATAACTTGTTCATCCTCCCTGGTAGCCTCCTCTAGCCCAAAGTATTTCCACTCTACTTTAACTTGGGTGATAACTCGTTTTTGTAACATTACTTCTCTCCGATCGAGTATAACCATGGGTTGGACCGAGAACTTGCCTTCTGGTTCGACCTACACAGAAACAAAAAACTTAGTCAGTTTCTTTCCCTTCACAATTTGTCTTGACAAGATTTATTCAAGATCTAATTACATCTATAGCGTGCCAATTGATTATATGCTTAGGCTCATATATATATCTCTTTAACACAAAAACATGGAAAACATTGTGCACAAGTATGTGGTTGGGAAAATCGAGCTGGTAGGCCACTAGTTCAATTTGAGCTAAGATTTGGAAAGGACCACAAAATTCAGGTGCTAATTTAGCATATCCACTCCATTAAAGTGTATTTTTCTTGTTCTGTACACGAACATAAACATGATCTCCAATTTCAAATTCCTAGAAACTTCTCTTTCGATCAGCAAAGATCTTTTGTCGGTCTTGAGTGGCCTTTAAATTAAAACGTACTATTTTAATCATCTCTTCTATTTCCTTTAACATGTTTAGTCCTAACATCAATTTATCCTCTAGCCCAACCCAACTTGAGGGTGTCCTGCACATGCATCCACACAATACTTCAAATGGAATCATTTTTTGTGATGTATGGTAACTGTTCTTGTATGAAAATTCTACTAGATGTATGTAATCCTTCCATTTATATTTTTGTTACATTACCTAAGTTCGCAGCATGTCTTCTACTACTTGATTTACTCGCTTGGTCTTCTCATCCATTTAAGAGTGGTAAGCAATGTTGAAATGCAGTTGTGTGCCTAATCTTCCAAATAGCGCTTTCCAAAACATTGATGTAAATTTTACATCTCGATCGGAAACTATGATCTTAAGTAATCCATGTAATCTAAAAATGGTTTGCATGAATATGTTATAAATTTTTACAGCCTTATAGGTTGGTTGTACTGGTATGAAGTGAGCATACTTGTTCAACTTATCCACTCCCACCATTATCGAGTCATTCTTCTTTTTAGACCTAGGTAGTTCTGTGATAAAATCAATGGAAATGGTTTCCTATTTCCATTTTGGAATAGGCAACGGGTGAATCAATCCAGCTAGATGACGATGTTATTCTTTCACTTATTGATATTCCAGACAGTGAGCCAAATACTCAACCACCTCTTTCTTCATACCAAGCCAGAAATATTCCTTTCTAAGTGCGATAATTAACTTCTAGTATCAGGAGTGGCCTACATACATAATTTTATGATATTAATCTAAAATTAAGTCTTTAATATTTTCTGGTTAGGTACATACATTCTCCCTTTATAAATCAGCATATCTTCTTGATTTACCTCATATCTTAGTTGTTGTTCACTGTTGTTTGAAATTTTAGTTTGTTGTCATAAAAATTTATATTCTGGATCTAGCATGGTTGCTTCTTTAATCATCTCATTGAAGGTAGTACGCACCTCACAGAAAGAGACGTCATATATACATTGTACCTTCTGACTTAAGGCATTCGCAACCCTATACGCCTTACCTTTCAAGTGATTTATTTCAAAATCAAATTCACTTAGAAAGTCGACCCAACGATCTTGTCTAACATTCAAAGTGGGCTACCTAAAATAGTTAGTTAAACTATGATGGTCAATCATTAAAAGAAATTTCTTACCCATCAAGTAATGTCACCACATCTTTAATGCACGAATAACTAATCTTAGCTCTAAATCATAGGCTGAATATTTTTTCTCGTACTCCTTAAGTTTCCTAGACTCATAAGAAATCACTCTAGCTTCCTGCATTAGTATGCCACCAACACCTTCGTTGTTGGTGTCTATACAAACCCCATAATCCTTATCTGGGTCTGCAATGCTCAAAATAGGTGCAAAGGTAAGTAAATTCTTAAGCTTATCAAAACTCTTTTGGCACTCCATAGTCCACTTAAAAATTTTTCCCTTCTTTTGTAGAGAGTTAAAGGGATATGCCACCCTAGAAAATCCTTCGCCAATTCACCTATAGTACTCAACTAGACCAATGGATGACCTTATATCTGCCACATCTTTTCCTACTGGCCATTCCATTATAGTTTTTACCTTTTCCAGGTCCACAACAATTCCATCCTTGGTAATGACATGTCCTAGGTACTGGATTTGTTTTTTAAAGAAATCACATTTGTTGTACTTGGCATACAATTGATGTCCTCTTAAGATTTGCAAGACAATACAGAGATGTTCTTTATGTTATTCTATATTCCGGGAATAAATTAGGATGTCATCAATAGAAATCAACACAAATATATCAAAATAATCGTGGAATATACTATTCATGAGACACATGAAGGTCCCTGGGGAAATAGTTAGTCCAAAGGCAAACACAATGAACTCGTTATGTCCATAATGCGTTTTAAAGGTTTTCTTTGCTATATCTTCTTCCTTGATTGTGACCTGATGGTAACCTGAACGAAGGTCAACCTTTGAAAACACAGTCGCTCCCCTCAACTAATCGAACAACTTGTCTATACTAGGTAAAGGGTATTTATTTTTAATGGTTAGTTTATTTAACTGGAGATAATCCATGTGCATTTGAAAGTTTCCATCCCCTTTTTTAAGGAAAAGCATCGAGGCCTTTCAAGGTGATACACTTGGGTAGATGTACTTTTTATCAAACAGTTCTTGTAATTGCATTTTTAATTCTGTCAACTCCAGTACACTCATGTGATAAGGATCTCGAGATACCAGAGAAACTCTCAGAATCAACTCAATGGTGAAATCTATATCTCGTTTCGGAGTAAGTCCCGAAATTTCCTCAGGAAACACGTCAGGGAAATTTTGTACTACAAGTATGTTTTCTAAATAAACTATTTTTCCTTGAAATTAGCATATCCAACCTATATTTCATAAATTTGACATCATTTTCTCATACATTTTGCTAATTGAGAAGTTATTACCGATCTGAATTTTAGAGGTCTTAATATGCCTTTAATTTCCTACCTTTTTCCTTCTTCATCCATGTAGCTAATAGTTTTGGCTTTACAGTTAATGAGGGACCAATGCTTTTCCAACCAATCCATGCCTATTAGGACATCATAGGATCCTAGGTGTAATACATTCAAGTCTGCCACCAGTGACTGACTTGTTAACTGTAGGGGGCAGATGCTAACCTTAGCTAACACCCTTCTTTTTGCCCCCATGGCTAGCTGTACTAACCAAAGACTCTTAAACTTAACAACTTGCAAACAACATCATTTTAATATATTGGGGCTAATATAACTCAAAGTAACTCATCAATCAATTAAAATAGATATAGTTTGGTCGAAGAGGTTACCTTCAAACTCTGTCATGGTTGGTTGGTATTCCATCTGATGGTATTCAAGGGTAGCATTAATTTTTGGGATGTTTATTTCCACTTCTCCCACAATTGATGCTTCTTGAATATGTGCAACTTGATCGGTTCCCTTTGCGATAGGGACAATTTTTTATGTAGTGTGGTCCTCCACATCGCTGACATTGTACTGGGGGTCTAGTTGCTATTTCCACTTCAGTTCTGCCCGACTACCCATTAGTATTAGACTCATTTGGAAGTTTAAATATGGATTGGTTTTTATTCATATTTCTATTTTCTTGTCCCTTAGGGGGTCCCTTGTTGATTATGTCTTTATTTTCCTTACTGCTGGAAGGAAAATTAATTCCCTTTTTATCAGCCCATTTTTTTCCTACATCTCCCTTTGCATTATTTTGTTGATAGCATATCTGAGCCTTTCATATAACTTTATCCATGGTCTTCGGGTTATCAAACTTGAGACACTCTTTCATGAACAACGATAGACTTCTAATAAATCACTGCACTTTCGCCTTTTCCTCTCCTATGTAAGGGACATATCGAAGTAGGGATGTAAATTTTGACATGAACTCATCCATGGACAATTGACCCAATCAAATATCATGAAACTTCGTTTTCCTTTTCATCATAAAATCTCTCAATTAAATATTTCTCCTTAAAATATCTTTGAAAATTTTCCCAAGTTATGCTCTGCTCATTCACTCCACGCACAGTCTTTACCTCTTCCCACCATAAGGTGGTCTTTCCTTGTAGCTGAAAGATGGTCAAGCGAGCCTTTAAGTTATGGTCATATTCATACAACTGAAAGTACTTATTCATCAAGGAATTTAGACTTCTGTGATCCATAACATTGTTTAGAGAATTTCCGGCGAAATCACATAAATGATCTTTTGTCGACGCGTTTCGAACCAACTAGTGTGGTTCATCGTCAGGACAAGTAACCACACTGGTTGTTTCGAAACGCGTCGACAAAAGATCACTTATGTGATTTCGCCGGAAATTCTCTAAACAATACTTATTCATATTAATAAGCTAGGCTTCAGCTACCTCTTCCTATTCACCAACAAAGGGGCGGTTTTATTTTCCAAAATTCTCCTTGTAGTTCTATCTTTTGTCTTTTCTGTGTTTTGTGTTTTGATGCATTATCAGATTTTTCCTCCTGATTTTCTTCACTGCCCTCTGTTCCTAAATACTCGGTTCGAAATTCTTGTTCACTAGTCATGTTTCTGTGCTCTAAATAGGAATTGGTTGTCGGTGATTCTATCTATCAGATAGTCTCTTCATAATCTTTTCTTCCTCCTCCATATGCCTTTCATTATCTGTCTGTAACCGGGCCATCTCATCTTTCAGTTCTTGCACAGTTTCCAAGATTGCAGTTTTGGTATTCCATGGTTCTTCCCCCAACTGTACTCATACTTCAGGATTGGCTTCTTGAAAAGACATTGGTCTTATTCCTGTCACAGGTCTGTGGGGTGTAATTTTAGTCCTCCTCATGTTGGCTGCTTTCCTTTCCTTCTTTCTCTCTCTCTGCACATCACAATTACTGTTAGTCATTTATTTGTAGAGCTCTCTGCTTTGTAACCTGAGTGCTATGATACCACTTGTCGTATCTCTAAACAAAACATACATAATACAATAACATTTTTTTTAAATTATTTTCCATATGCATAGTAGTATTCATAGCATTGATTTACTTGTTTATAAGATCCAACATTACACTGATTGAATAACTATAATTTAGTTATTATAGTCGTGCCACAATACAATTGTAATATACATACATATATATATATATATAAGGTCTTCATTTGCGTACATGCATTAATAGTAATGGTTTACACGTAATACAGGTTACTGATATGGAAATCCACCTAGTACTATGTTATTAATGGAATCGTAATGTTGATCCTGGCTCTCTGTGAGTTGGCAGGATCAGGATTTGTGGATGCTTCAATGAGTTTTCCATTTGTTAGGTCCACCACGACTGTCACACCTCTTCATCTACAGTTCTCCACTGTGGAACTTGACCCAATGGTCATGGGTCTTAACTTACCTTGTTGGTTTGTTCGAGAGTTGCTATCCGCCATTTCTCTTCACCTCCGGCATCATATTCCAGCTCTGAGCTTGGCTCTGAAAACTTACAGGTTCATACCCTTACCCCGCATTCCATTACCTTTCCCATACTCAAGATATCTACTATAGTTATGAAATACTTTTCTTGATCTACTAGATTTGTGAAGGAGGGTTTCATCGATTCTATTGTGGAGGCACCACATTGTGGTTCAATCCCAAACCAGGTATAGGGTATTTTTGTTTTATCTAATTATATTTTGTTTTCAAAGCTTACATATTACTCGTCATCCCTTCCAACTGTTTTTATGGTAATGGCAAGATGCCAAGGGAGACTCCATATTGTTGATGATGGTTATACAATGACGAGGTCCCCTTTCGGTAGCTGGTTCCAAGGTTGCAGACCCACTCTTACTTCCGCCTATGGGTAACATGGATATTTATTTAAGCGATTATTGGTTGTGGGTTTTGGGGCTCTCTGAGCCGTATGAGACAGAGAGTTGTCTCCTCTGTGACTGCGTTAATTTACTTAGTTTAGATTTTGTCTAAGGCCTTCATGTTGGTTTTGGTCAATATCTGGTGCAAGGATTTATTTGGAAAAAATTTAATTGATTATGACAGTGCTTATTCCTCGTTTGAGGACAAGATTCACATATATGAAATATCTTCCTGATTTGAAGGACTTGTCTGGAAATTATCATTGTTATTTAATGAATTTTTCCCTTATAATTTATACGGGAAATGAAAGATGTTTATCTGATATTTATCACAGGAGGAGGATATTCCAAAAACTGTTATCTGTGGTTAAATTTATGCATGCTAATCAGAAATTTAGAGCGTGTTTTCTGTCAAACCCTTGTGAAATGTAAGTTTTGACTTCTACTATTCGGTAGCATTCCTTAGTTCTTTAATTCATTATTATGCACTTCCAGTTGGGTGAATTTTCTTACGGAAATAACCATGTTTACAAGTTTTTGTAGTTTTTGATTTAATAGTATTAGATTAGTTAAGTCCAGCTTACAACCGAGACCATTCTCCTTTTTGATTAAATGAATTAGTGGAAAGAGGGACGGCTCTTCGAACCCAGTATTTTCCACTGTAATCATTTCTTTTTTTACAGTAAAATATCGTGTTGTGAGTACTCATATGTTTAATCATTGGTATTATTCAGTAATTTTGGGTTTTACTTTGACCCCAAAGGGCTCTCCTATGGTAACCCTAGAGGAAGAATTCCTCTCGAAAGTTCTATTGCTCTTATTTAGTAGGATGCACACATTGTCCTTCAAGTTTTCCAATTTATACAGTTCTTAGGTAGGCGTTTGTCCTCTAAATTTATTGGTTCAATCAATTCTTTTAATAATATTCCTAATTGTGTTTCAAGTTTCAGGTATACTGTAGCTTATATACTTTTGTACTAGAAGACACTCATTCTTTTCTTCGTTCAAATACATAGTCATTGACTAAAATAATACTTATGTACCAAGTTATATTATCTACCAGATACTTGTTCTATTTCAGAATACCTTAAATCAATAGCTTAACCATTTCTGTTTTTAGACATAGAATTATTTATCAGTATACATAATTCTATTCAAGAACATGTGATCAGTTAGCATAAGGACTTCTCTTTGACATGCATTTAGCTCTCAAGAAGTAAAAAAATTACTTATCTATCCTCGGAAATTAAATCACAGGTGACTATTTGGTCCAAAAAAACTATAATTTACCGAATTTTCCTCCCAACCTTGAGACTTGCTTCCAAGCCTGAGTCTCCCCCCGAGCTGCTACTCAATGCAATAAGACTAGCAGTCTTTGTCATAGCCATATGGTCTTCACCAGACATAGCATATAAATTATGTCTGACATATCAGCACAAAGATTTTTCCTTCAGTCTCTTCTCTCGTCTTCCCTTCTTCTCCTATCTCAGGTACCCCTACTCTCTTGATATTTTGGAGAATAAATTCTCTTGGAAATAGTTAAGGATAGGTAACCGCTTACCCTAACTACTTGACATGTGAGAGTTACATATAAGTCATAAAATAATAATATAAAACTTAAATAGTCATATCTAATTTGTTTAAGTGTAATAACTAAATATTTATAATCACTGAGGTCATCACAGATTTACTCTCACAGATTTACTCTCAAGACAGTGCTGATCATAATATGCGGTTGAATTATATGGTTGGTCTTTACATGACTCCTTCCTTTTTATACCTGGTACGCCTTCTCAACTCCTTCCAAACTATAGCCTTAGTGCACTTACTTCATCCTCGAAATCCACATGGTCGAGATAAAATTAAAGAAGGGTTTTATGTTTAGTGAAATGAACATTATTCATATCCGAGTGTATCTGATGTGGATGCTTAACAGTTCCAATACAAATTAAGTTAGATATAACGGATTTGATTGAATATTTATTCTAGGTTTTAAAGTAATGAGGTTTAGGTTTTAGATTTTAAAGTATTTAGGTTTAAAAATAATTAGATTTTTAAAGTAATTATGTTTATAATATTTATTTATGTAATAAACTTAAAGTAATTAGGTTTATAACAATAGGTTTTATTATGCCCACGGGGCTTTGGATTGACGGTGAATGGGTGCACTGTTAAGGCACTCC
>APFE030650800.1:0-49004 GCA_000404065.3 Pinus taeda | reverse complement strand
TATTTACATTATTATTAAAATTATCTTGATCGTAATTTGTTTTCAATATAGTTTTCAGTGGTCTCCAATTTGTCTCAACCGACACTATTTCTTAGGTTGAAAAACCTATTGCCAAGTGTTAACCATGGAGTCTTATAGTGGATGGTGACGATTAACGGTAGACAAACCATGGTTAACGATAAAAAATCATCATTGCAATGGTAACCACAGTTAAATCACGATCAGCAATGGATAAACCATAGTCAAAATATGGTCAATCATAGTTAAACTGTATTCAAATCATGGTTAACTATAGTCAATCATATTCAAATGTGGTTGATCATACTCAAACCATGCTCAAATGATGGTCAAACATAGTGCAATATTTTCAGCCATAGTTAATCATGATCAACCCCAGTCAAACCATGGTCAACCATGGTCAACATACTCATACATTCATTAACCATAGTCATTCATAGTCAAAACATAATTAATGGTGTCTAAACATGTTGAACATGGTTAAATATAGTCAATCAAGCTCAACCATAGTCAAAAGATTGTTAAATATAGAAATGTTCACCTAGGGTTAAATCCTACTCACCCATAATCAATGTTTAATTAAAATATTTAAGAATATTAATATGGCTTAAAACATATTGGTTTGCTAATGTGATTGACTATATTTGACTATGTTTGATAGTAAACATTATTCAACTTGGGTCAAACATAATCACCTTTTATT
Source organism: Pinus taeda (assembly GCA_000404065.3). NCBI lineage: Eukaryota > Viridiplantae > Streptophyta > Pinopsida > Pinales > Pinaceae > Pinus > Pinus taeda. Next base: position 48,283 of record APFE030650800.1, on the reverse strand, counting down.
ATTATTGGTTAATATTAATAGTCAAACATGGTAAACCACATTATATAACCATAGCCAAACAAATTCAACCATTGTAGTCAATGTTTAAATAGTTGACCATGATCAAACTTGGTCAACCCTATGTTTACCATATGTAAAAATAGTCTACCTTGTTTACTCATAGATGTCCTCAATCAACATAATTAAGCCATGTTCAATTATAGCCAACCATGGTTGACCAGTGTCAAACATTGTCAACCTTAGTTAATTAAGGTCATCCTTGCTTGATCACAATTAAATTTTAAAAATGTTTAATAATAAACACATTAATATTAGTATTAATTAAGTTAAACAATGATACTACTACTAATAATAATAATAACAATAATAATAATATTGTGATATCCAAATCATACAAAAATCTATCTAACATTGCGACATGGCAATGATTGTTGCAATGTTACGTTATATTTAAAGTAATCTAATGTTTTAATCCCATATTAAAATGTCGTCAACCACATTTAATAATGTGATTGAATATGGTTGACTATGTTTGACAATCAACAGTCTTAAACTTTGGTCAAACATTATTACCTATTAATATTAATAATCAAACATGTGATGTCGGAATGGTCTATAAATCTATCCAATGTCACAATTTGACAAACATTGTTGCAATGTTACATTACATTTCAACTTAAGCAATTTTCCAATGCGGCATTGGAAAATTAGTCAACCACATTTACTAATGTGTTTGACTGTGTTTGACTATGTTTGGTAGTCAACACTCTCAACATTAGTCAAACATAATCACCTTTTAATATTATTAGTTAATATTAATACTTAGATATAGTGAACCACATTAGTGAGGCATAGTAAAACAAAGTCAACCTTTATTGTCAACATTTAAATATTTGACCTTTATCAAGCATGGTCAACCCTATGTTTAACATATTTAACAAAAATCAACATTGAAAACCACATGTTTTTGTATAAAAATCTATTCAATGTCGCAATGTGACAAACATTGTCACAATGTTACGTTACATTGCAATTTATCCAGCAGTGCAATGTGACATTGCAAAATTAGTCAACCACGTTTAGTAATGTGGTTGACTGTGTTCGACTATCTTTGATTATGTTTGACAGTCAAAACTCTTCAATTTTAGTCAAACATAATTTCCAATTAATATTATTAAGTACTATGAATACTCAAACATAGTGAACCACATTTGTCAAATAAAGTCAACCTTTATAGTGAGCATTTAAATAGTTTTCCATGATCAAACGTGGACCCTATGTTTACCATATTTGACAATAGTCAACCTTGACAACCACATGGTTCACAATGGTTTACAATCATGGTAAACAGTTGTCAACTATGGTCAACCAAGGTCAACCATTATCAACCTTTGTTAACCACGGTCAATCATTGTCAATCATGATAAACCATTATCATTGGTGAACTAGTGAGAATGGTCAACCATGGTGAACTAGTGACAATGGTCAACATGTTTCACCACTATCAACCATGGTCATCCATGTTTAACCATTTTTAATGGTCAACATTGGTCAATAATTGTCAACCATTGACAATGATTAACCATGATCAATCATTTTAAACCATGGTCAACCATTATCAATTATTGTCATCGATGGTTAACCATTGTGAATGGTCAACCATTATCAACTATGGTCAAATAAAGTCAATCTTTATAGTGAACATTTAAATAGTTAACCATGATCAAATATGGTCAACCCTATGTTTATAATGTTTAACAATTCTCAACCTTAAAAAACACATAGTTGAGAATGGATGACTATGGTTGAGAACCATGGTCAATCATTTTCAACCACTGACAATAGCTGAATATGGTCAACCATTTTCGACCATTGAAAATGATCAAACAATGTCAACCATAGTCAACTATGCCCAACCATTTCCAACAACTGTTATCTATTGCCAATGATAGTGAAATAATGTCAACCATTATCAATGATCAACCATAGTCAACTATGGTAAATCATGGCCAACCAATGTAAACCATGGTCAACCATAGTTAACTATTGTCAATCATTGTCAATCATCGTTAACCATTGCCAAGCATTGTTAACCATAGTCAACCATTGTTAACCATGGTTAACCATTTCCAACCATTGTCAATGGTCAACCATAGTCAACCATTGTCAACCATTGACAATGGTTTAATATGGTCAACTATTTTCAATGCGAATATGCCAGTATCAACCATTGACAACCATGTTCAGATATTGTCAAACATTATCAACCGTGGTTGAATATGGTCAACCGTGATCTACCATGGTTGAATATTGTCAACCATGATCAAGGTTTCTATTTTTTGAATATTGTCAACCACGATCAATCATGGTCAACTATGATCAACCATGAGGAACCATAATCAACTATGATATGAATGATAGAGATTTAGCACGGTAACCTTTGTTTGCTTTAGAATCTCGCATGGTAATTGAAACATTTTTCTTTGAATCATTTGTCTACGTAGTGCGCTATGTAGCACCAAAATGCAAGTAAAGAGCATACTCTGGATGCAATGGGCTTCCTATATATCTATAGTTTTCCCCAGTCCTTATTGCATATTACTTTCTAGTCTATTTAAAATAGTTTAACTACATTGTTTTAAATAACCATAAAAATTATCATATTAAGTATCAAGCATATTTAACCACAGCAACAAAATTCAAAATTTAAGTTTTCAATAAATAAGTTAGGAAGGACTAAAAAGATAAATAAGTCATTAATTTTTAACATCTAGAATATCCCCCATTAATGTAAATATTTTTTTTACTGCAACCAAACAAACTATTACTAGTTTTAAATTATAAACTATTCTTGAATTTAGTTATGGAAAGATGAATTTTGTAGTTATTAGTAAATAATGTTTCTTTTTGTTAATTAGTTAAGAGAGGAGAACAATATTTGAAGGAGGAACGTAAATATCAAAAGGAAGAAAAATGGCGAGGGTTTCTGCTCAGGCTGACGGACTGTTTACTCTTCTCAGTGATCTGGAACACAAACACGGAAATAAGAAGGAAGTTCGTAACCTTCAAAATGGGCTGCAGGCAGGAGTGGTAGCTGAAGGGAAATGGTACCACTGCCGAAAACGCGAGCAGATCTTTTTTTCCCTAGATCTGCATTATGGCTCAAAAAAGACCATAAACCAATTGAATGGATAATCCAATAGACCGATCTATCGCAACAATGGTTAGATCTGGAAGCATATGCTAGATCTAGGTTGCCTCTCTGTAGATCCATGGATCTTGAGGAAAAATAAAAATCCGAGTTATCTGGAAAGCCGGACGGATGGATGGAGTTTGTGGAGAGAAAATATGCAATGAAGGTCTGGGCCCAGAAGATAGATCCCCAGGGTGGAGAGGAGCTTGAGGAGGCGAAGGAAGTGGTTACTTCAGATCCCAAGATACACAATCAAGGATGCATATACATGGATCCCTGTAGCATCAAGATTGATATCTCTATTATGAAGGCTGAGTGGACCTCCAGAGGACCACAACTGCCTCTATGCATAGGGATAACTTACAAAACCCCAGATCCAGAGAAAAAAACCATAGATGCTTCCTTTGGTGGGACTGATATTCCCAAACCAGAGATCCCTGTTGTAGATCTGGACTTGTGTAGGTCATTACCGACAAATGGCCCATGCTTTTGGGGGTTTCCTCTAACTAAAGGCAGGGGTTTCCCACAATAGGAAAAATGGGGTGCCATGAAGAAGATTCATGGAGCAATGGTAGCCGTTATCCATTGGAGGAGGGCAGAGGAGCATACAAGGCCTTGTGCTAAGGATCACCTTGGACCAGTATATGATGATCATCGGTGGGTAGCGTGAGTCCACAAACTAAGAAACCCAAATCAATAGAGAGCTACAACGATTGAACATGAACACCACGAAGAGAAAAACACCTCAACATTGGATCTTGAAACCTCTACATCTGAAATGCTCGAAGGTAAATAAAGTACCCTCTTTATCAGATCTATGGAAGGGAACACATTATGCATCAAGATATGGAGTTGGGAGGAGATAGAAACACTCAAACATAGGATACAAGAAAGGATAGGTATCCCACCTTGCAAACAACTTCTGATCTATGAAAGAAAAGTATTACACGAGGAGCACAAGCTAAAATAATATGACATAGGCAATGACTCAACTATCTACCTCAACACAAGACTTCGTGGAGGCTGCTCCGGCACAAGCTCAAAAGGACATGTTTCCTTGGAAGACGCAGTAAAGGGGAAGATGGGACTTCAAACACAAACATAACAACAAGCTACAACCCGTGGTGCCTACATCATCGAGCAAACAACAGAAAACCTTGCATTAACAATTGCTATACATGAGGTAAATGAAATACATGATGATTATTTATCTAAAGCAGTGATATGTAGGTTTAATGGGTTTTGGCCCAAACTGGAAGCCCTTAATCAATGGATTTATTTCATATGGACAAAAAACTGTGATATCCACCTCTACTCAAAAGGATTTTCTATTGTCAAATTCTACTCAGTCAATGACAAGGAATATACATTGAACAAGGGACCATGGTTCTGAGGTAATGCTAGCCTTTTTATGACATCTTAGTTTCTGGAATTTGTCCCAAACACCATGGTAGTTTCCAAAATTCTTATGTGGGTAAAACTATACAACCTACCTCTGCACTTTTGACACATCAAAGTATTAGCAGGCATTGGAAACGCTTTGGGGAAATTCTTAAAGTGGACAGTGAGCACCTTTGCAAGGATATGTACACTTTTTCCAGGTTCTGTGTGGAGGTTGATCTCAGTCAAGGTTTACCAGACCACATCCTCTTACTCCACAATGAAAAGAAATGGACCCAACCACTTGATTATGAAAACACTGCCTTCAGATGCCGTATTTGTCATTAGATCGGTCACCTACAAAGCGCGTGCCCATAAAAAAAAAAGACAGGAAAAGAAGACAACCACCAAAGCCGAAAGGATGACAGTTTTCAGCCACACCTACAGATGAGATATAAGAGGAAGAAAACATAGAATCTACCACAAACAACATATTCCAAGAAGCAGAATATCCAGGAAATAACACAAAACACAATAAGCAAATCACCCTACACAGCACACAAAATGATGCAAATCAGAATTGCTCCACATTATTTCCAAAGACAACCATTCCATAGCAGCAAACTGAGTAACTCATACCAAGGCAAGAAATTGGTGGCAGCAAGTGAGCATACTCTACAAAAAGTTTAGATTCTGAGAAAGAAACCCCAGATTCTACCAATGAAGCACAAATGTCTATTGTAACATCCACAACCTACAATGGAGTTTGGCGGGAAGTGGAAAAAAAGAAAGGTAGGAAAGCATAGATAGCCATAAAATTAATTTTTAGATCATGTGGTATCAGGACAAGTTTTGATAACGAATATGCTGTTTTAGCATCTACAACATGTAATTTTGCTCAATATGAATAAAATTATGATTTTTCCATTGGAAAAAATATAGTTAAAAGAGACAGTTATTTGTCCCAAAACTAAATCTTGGAGTATTTTTACTCAAGATATCAAGAGGATAGGGGTATCTGAGATCAACAAGAGGACAAAGGCAAAAGAACAGTACTGAGAGGTTAGACAACCTATAACAGCTACGCTTATTTAAGACCAGATAGATGGAAAAACAAGGTCTCTAAGGAGAGAAGACTTTTCCCTAGAACTAGAGATAGAACGGGGGGAGATTTGCTGGAGCAAGTAAATCTCACGGTAGGGAGGAAAAACAGTGCAGGTCTAATTGTATGCCAAATTCTGGAAGTAGCATATTTAGATAAGTGAAAATCTTCTTGTGAATAAGCAAAGAAGTTATTTAGATAAATACGTCTGTAATCTGAGTTTACTAAATAATTTAATCACTTTAGTCTGGTCAATTTAAGAGAAGCATCAGTAGGTTATTTTATACTTAAGATATAGATTTCTTCTTCAAGTATTCCATGAATAAGGGGTTATGAACAACAGAAAGAAAAAGGAACCATCTCTATATTCAAAATGGAATTGCAGTGCAAATATTAAGAAAAGACAATGAATACTAAATACAGTTCTAGGAAAGAATAACTAGTAATGGATATGAGATCAATAGTGAATACAATTAAATCTCAGACAAAGCTATGTAACGCAAATTAATAAATTAGCTAGAAATAATCCCAATAACCATCACTCTATAGGACATTAAATTCAAAGGTCTCAGGTAAAATAATTATTGTAAAGAAGAAAAGCTTCAATACAAGGAGTGAAGAACCAATATTGGTTATAGCTATTCGTCTGCATAAGTAAACCCATAGAAATTAGAATCCTTTAATAATTCCTTTCCTATATATATATGAATTCCTAGTCATAAAACCCTAGTTGGCTATCCATTCTATTACGTTCTAGAATTTATATAGTACCAAATCCCATATAATACTTAGAAGGGAAAATATAACATTAAGAGCATAAATGTTATGAAATAACTACAACATCTAAAGGATACAAGTGGACTTCAACTTACAGTAAAGAAACAAAATCAATAAGTAGACTTTCTGAAGAATGATAATATGCACGTTTTCCATATATCAAACTGAGAAATTTCTGAACTGCGAGGGCTCGAAGATTTCGGATTTACAATTCAAATAAATATTAAAAACCTTACTAAAACCCTATAATATTAAACTATCAAACCCTTCATATGTTCACAATGTCTCGATATAGAGAAAGACTGTAACAGTGAGTCATAACCATATATTTATTAAAGTTTAAAAAAAAATTGTGCCTTTTACAGTGTGGCGGCCTGAGAAAAAGTTCCCAAATTTTCAATATATGGGTTGAAGCCGTAAATACTTTTACAGCTAATAAAAACCTAAATAGCATGATCATAGCTCTAGATAGTCAAGAAGCCTACACGAATTCAATATCTGAAATTTTAGAAACCCGGCTCCCTGGATTCGAGACGTTTCCATAGAAACAGAACAAAAAGGAGTTAAATACCCGGTGCAAGGTAGGTTTGACCCCTTGGTAAGTTGAAGCTGGTGAGAGGGTTTCTCCAAAGCTCTGCATAAAAACCTCTGCACTTGTAAAAGCTTCCACCAAGACAGTTGGAGAGACAACATTAGAGCTTAGCCTTAAACAAGAACTATAATAATTCTCAAGAATGAATAAACGCAGAAAAATAATGTAAACTTACCACTGAGGAGGAGTATGAAGACCTTGTCCCAGAATATTGGAATCCGGAGCACTGAAGAAATCGATGGCAATATGTCAGACAAGCCAATGCAAAGCCAAGATTTCGAAGGATGGAGAGGATATGCAAGTAGACCATGACTATAGGTGAGGTAACTAGGTGAACTAGAACCAAAATCATAAGACTCGGAATAGAGCCGAAGTTCGTCGGGCTATGGATTGACAGAATGACTAGACAGAGGCAATACAACCAGGAAATGAAGGTTTGATCTCTCGAGCACCATTCGATCCAATGAGTAACCAAGATCCATCGATGGGGAGGGAAAATCCCGAGGGCGGTGCGAGATGTGGAAAACATGGAGTACATTGGACTGCCACTTAGGTTGGAAGAGTCAGATCCATTAAATATGCATGAGCCAAATGGTGTGTTTCAAGGCTAGAGCCGACTTTCATTTATGTGTTATTCCAAGACAGTACATAAGAATATAAATGTAATTCAATTGAAAACCATAAGTAAAATCAAATGCACATATAAACGATTCTGCCATATTCATGAATTCAATATATAGATATACATTAAAGTTTCGATTGTCGCTTTCATTTAATGTTTTAATAATAGACCTTGTCATTTATTCATAATGTTAATCATAGAAATGATATTGCCAAGAATTATATAGAAACAATACTTCGGTGACATGGTAATTTTTTTTGTATATATATGCTATGATTAATATATGGATGTGTTACATATGGTATTAGAGGGATCACGTTTCTAAAACTGAGACGTCAGGAACAAGAAATAACAAACTCAGTGATGTGCACGTATGAGGCAGCAAACAGTCAGCATGAGGTGAACTAGGAATCTACCACACTTACCGTAATGGGAACAGGACCATTATCATTTCAGGAAGGCAATCCTGAGGTTTGGGTGTAGTTGGGCGATGAGCCACAAAATCAAAATACAGATATTCGAGTGACTGTAAAAAAATTAAAAGGTGAAATGGATCGAATCCGAGTAGACAATGAAATATTAATGCAGGAATAGGAAAATGTTGAAAAGCCTATCAGATAGACAGAATCATCAGCCACTAGTTGCGAGCCCTGAGCACGGCCATATGACTAGGGGACAAGAGTTCTGAACTGAAAATGTGGAGACGGGAGGAGGTGAAGAAAACTAAGAAGAAGAATCAGGTAATGTGTCTGATCACAAGACTTAGAAGAAGAAGAAAATTGAACTCCAAGGGGAGTTTTGGAAAATCAAGCCTCCTCTCTTGGATAGGGAACAAGAAGAGGTGGCAGAAGCATAGTTAATTAATATGAGCAAGTATTTTCAGTTGTACGAGTATGATTATAATTTGAAGGCCCATCTGGCCATTTTCCAGCTTTAAGAGAAAGCCACATTGTGGTGGGAGGAAGTGAAAACAGTCTACGGAGTCAATGAGAAAAATATAACTTAGGAGAAATTTCATAAATATTTTAAAGAAAAATATCTAATAGAAAGATTTTATGATGAGAAAGTAAAAGAATTTCATGATCTCTGCTTGGGGCAAATGACCATGGATAAGTTTATAACAAAGTTTACATCATTATTGTGATACGTCCCTTATATTCATGAAGAAAAAGCAAAAGTACAATGTTTTACCAGTAGTCTTCTGATGTTCATGAAAGAACGACTGGAATTTGACAACCCAAACACCATGGACAAAGTTATTCGTAAAGCATGGATCTTCTATCACCAAAATAAACCAAAGGAAGACGTGAGAAAGAGTTAGGATGACAAAAAGGGAAGTAAATTTATTCCCAGCCACAAGGGGAATAAGGGCACAAGCAACAAAGAATTTTATAAAGGTCAAACCAACCGAATTTGAATAGAAATCATCCCAGATTTAAAGTACCACGTGAAACCAAGACAAATGAACAAGTTGGCAGAAATGAAGCAAAATTAACTAACAGACCACCTGTACTGTGTTGGGGATGTGGAGGCTCGCATTATGTCAAAAATTGTCCTCACCACAAGCGAGCATATCATATCTCACAAATTCAAGAGGCATCTACTCTGGGAGAAGTGGCAAGGAGCATTCCTAAAATTAATGCGGCCCTTGAAGATCATAAAGCATAATTTCAGCCAACCATGGTTGAATTTGAAGGTACTATATTTGACCAAACCTGTTCTATTTTAATAGATCCCAGGGCCACTTTAAGTTACATTAGTCCCAAGATAGTGGAACAATGTCAGTTGCAAGATATTAAATTTAAAAATCCATGGTTAGTGTAGCTAGTCACAAGAGAAAAAATGAGAGTTTTGTGTAAAGTCAGTAATTGTCCTTTAAAATTAACTAGTCAACCTATCATAGCTAATTTGAATATGTGACCCCTGGGGCGACATTCTTATAGGCATGGACTAGTTGGAGAAACACTGGTCCCTCAAATTTTAAAACAAAAACTATTAGCTACCAAGATGAGGTAGGGGAGAGATAGGAAATTCAAGGTGTTCTAAAACCTCTGCAATTAAGGCCTATAACAGCCTCCCAATTAGCCAAATGCATCAAAAAGGGTTGACAAGTTTATGCAATACAAGTAGGGTATGCTGACTCTAAAGATAAATCTGTATCACTAGATAATATACCTGTGATACAAAATTTTCCAGATGTATTTCCTGAGGAAATATCGAGCCTACCCCCAAAGAGAGACATAGATTTTACCATTGAGTTAATTCCAAGAGTCGCCCTAGCTTCACGAGCACCTTACCAAATGAGCATGCCGGAAATAGTAGAATTAAAAATGCAACTTCAAGAGTTTCTTGATAAAAAGTATATTCGTCCCACTGTGTCCCCTTGGGGAGCTCCAGTATTATTTATTAAAAAGAAAGACGAAACCCTACGGATGTGCATGGATTACTGCGAGGTAAAGAAGCTAACCATTAAGAACAAATACCCCCTTCCCCATATAGATGATCTATTTGACCAGGTGAAAGGTGCAACCGTATTCTCAAAGATAGATCTCCACTCTAGATATCATCAGATCAGAATAAATGAGGAAGATATTGCAAAGACTGCATTCAGGATTCGTTATGGACATTCTGAGTTCGTGGTTTTACCATTTGGGCTAACTAACACCCCAGTAACCTTCATGTGTCTCATGAATAACATATTCCATTAGTTCTTAGACAAATTTGTATTAATCTCCATTGATGACATATTGATCTACTCTCGGAACATAGAATAACATAAGGAGCATCTCTGTATTGTTCTGCAAGTCTTAAGAGAACACCAAATGTACACCAAGTAGAGTAAATGTGATTTCTTTAAGGAGAAAATCCAGTACTTGGGACACGTCATCACCAAGGATGGAATTGCAGTAGATCCAAAAAAGATAATAACTATTATGGAATGGTCAGTACCAAAGGATGTAGCTGACATAAGATCATTCATGGGTCTAGCGGGATACTATCATAGATTTGTGGAAGGTTTTTCTAGAGTGGCACATCCTATTTCCTCTCTACAAAAGCATGGAAAAACATTCAAATGGGCCCCCGACTATCAAAATATCTTCGATCAGCTCAAACATCTACTTACCACAGCACCCACTTTGAGCATTGTTGATCCCAACAAAGAATATGTGGTTTGTAAAGATGCTAGCAAGGAAGGTGTAGGTGGTGTATTAATGCAAGAAGGCAGAGTGGTTCCCTACGAGTCAATAAAGCTTAAAGAGTATGAGCAAAATTATTTAGCATATGACTTGGAGTTGACAACAATAATTCATGCCTTAAAAATGTGGTGGCATTACCTATTGGGTAAGAAATTTCTGTTGATGACTAATCACAATAGTCTGATTAACTACTTCAAACAACCAACTTTAAATGCTAGACAAGTTCGTTGGGTAGATTTCCTAAGTGAATTCGATTTCAAAATCAAACATTTGAAAGGAAAAGAAAATCGGGTGGCAGATGCTTTAGGTCGGAAGTTAAATTGTTTATATGAAATTTCTTTTAGTGAAGCACGAACTAATTTTTGTTTTTTAGCAGATTCATGAATTAGCCTAGAAAGATCCAGCATATAAACATTTATGGCAGCAAGCAAAAATTCCCAACAACCATGAACAACAATTGGGTTATGAAATAAATGCAGAAAATTTGTTGATTTATAGGAAGAGGATATATGCGCCTAACCAGAAAAATCTGAAAAATTTAATTTTAGATGAATATCATAAGATTCCTTATGCAAGCCACCCCAGATACCAGAAAATGATTTCTACCTTGTGGAAGGAATTTTTCTGGCCTAGTATGAAGAAAGAGGTGGCGGAATATTTAGCCAGGTGTCTAGAGTGCCAACAAGTGAAAGCTAAGCACCAACAACCAACAAGATTACTTCACCCTCTACCTATCTCTGAATGGAAATGGGAAATGATATCCATCAATTTCGTTACCGGATTGCCTAAGTCAAGAAAGAGAAACGCCTCCATCACAGTGGTAGTGGACAAATTGAGCAAGTCTGCTCATTTTATACCAGGCCAATCAACTTATAAAGCGGTCCAAATTGCTAAAAACTTTATGTAGAACATTTTTAAATTACACGAAACCCCAACATGATCATTTCCGACCGAGATGTGAAATTTACATCAGCCTTCTGGAAGGCCCTTTTTGAGGGATTGGGCACACAACTGCACTTTAGCACTGCATATCATCCTCAAATGGATGGACAGACTGAGCAAGTAAATCAAGTTATTGAAGATATGTTGCGAACCTATGTAATGTAGCAGCCCACCAAATGGGAGGACTATCTACACTTGGTAGATTTTTCCAATAACAACGGGTACCATGAATCCTTACACATGAGTCACTTTGAGGTATTATATGGGTGAAAGTGTAGGACACCTTTGAGTTGGAGTGAACTGGAAGATAAGTTGATGCTAGGTCTAGACATGTTAGAAGAAATGGAAAAAATGGTGAAAAGGGTACAAGTCAATTTAAAAGTTGCTCAGGACCGACAAAAGAACTTTGTTGACCAGAAGAGGAGCTTCTGGGAATTCAAAGTAGGGGATCATGTCTACATTAGAGTATGAACCAAGAAAAGCACATTGCAATGGACCGGGTGTGCTAAATTAGTGCCTTGATTTTGTGGGCCTTTCCAAATCCTCGCTCAAATCAGAGTGGTGGCTTACCAACTTGCCTTACCCAGTCACATTTGTGTACACAATGTATTTCATGTTTCTCTACTTAAGAAATATGTTTATGACGTTAATCATGTAATCAAATGGCAATACATTAAGGTAAGATATCTATATATATTTATATATATAATATATATATATATATATATTAATATATATATATATATATATAATAATTAGTTAGTTTCTCTCTAAAGATGTAGTAAACAAACTGGTTAATGACTTAATGCATTTTGTTGCTATGTTCAGGTCGAACCGAAAGGCGAGTTCTTTGTTGAACCTCTGGTTATGCTAGATCGGAGAGAAGTAATGCTGCGGAAATGAGTTATCACCCAGGTTAAACTGCAATGGAAGCACTATGGGCCGAAAGAGGCCACTTGGGAAGATGAGCAGGTTATGAAAGAAAACTTTTTGGGTCTATTTTCAGAAGAAGAACATCAAGATGTTGTTCCATTTTAGGGGGGGGAGATGTAATATCCCCCGTTAACATAAATATTTTTTTTACTGCAACCAAGCAAGCTTTTACTATTTTTAAATTATAAATTATTCTTGAATTTAGTTATGGAAAGATGAATTTTGCAGTTATTAGTAAATATTATTTCTTTTTTGTTAACTGGTTAAGAGAGACAGTTATATGTCCCAAAACTAAATCTTGGAGTATTTTTACTCAAGAGATCAAGAGGATAGTGGTATCTGAGATCAGCAAGAGGATAGAGGTGAAAGAATTGTGCTGAGAGGTCAGAGAGTCTATGAAAGCTAGGTATGGTTAAGACCATATAGCTGGAAAAACAAGGTCTCTAAGGAGAGAAGAATTTTCCCTAGAACTAAGGATAGCACGAAGGAAGATTCGTTCGAGCAACTAAATCTCAAGGTAGGGAGGAAAAACAATACAGGTCTAATTGTAAGCCAAATTCTAGAAGCATCATATTTAGATAAGTGAAAATCTTCTTGTGAAGAAGCATAGAAGTTATTTAGATAAATAAGTCTATAATCTGAGTTTACTGAATGATTCAGTCACTTTAGACTGATTAATTTAAGAGAAGCATCAGTAGGTTATTTTATACTTAAGGGATAGATTTCTTCTTCAAGTATTCCATGAATAAGGGGTTACAAATAGAATGAACAACAGAAAGAAAATAGGAACCATCTCCATATTCAAAATGGAAATGCAGTGGAAATATTAAGAAAAGATAGCGAATACTAAATACATTTCTAGGAAGGAATAACTGGTAATGGATATGAGATCAATAAAGAGTACAGTTAAATCTCAAACAGATCTATATAACGTAAATTAATAAAATAGCTGGAAAGAATCCCAATAACCATCACTCTACAGGATATAGAATCCAAAGGTCTCAGATAAAATAATTACGGTAAAGAAGAAAAAGCTTCAATACAAGGAGTAAAAAACCAATACTGGTTATAGCTATTCATCCACATAAGTAAACCCATAGAAATTAGAATCCTTTAATAATTCTTCTCATATATATATATATATTATATATATATATATATATATATATATATATATATATATATATATATATATGAATTTTCAATCGTAAAACCATAGTTGACTATACATTCTATTACGTTCTAGAATTTATATAATACCAAATCCCATATAAGATTGAGAAGGGAAAGTATAACATTAAGAGAAGAAATGCTATGAAATAACCACAACATCTAAAGGATACAAGCAGACTACAACTTGCAGCAAAAAAAGCAAAATCAATAACTAGACTCTGTGTAGAATGATAATATGCAGATTTTCCATATATCAAACTGAGAAATTTCTGAACTGCGAGGGCTCAAAGATTTCGGATTTACAATTCAAATAAGTATTAAAAACCTTATTAAAACCATATAATATTAACCTATCAAACCCTTCATATGTTCACATGTCTCGTCATAGAGAAAGACTGTAACAGTAAGCCAGAACCATATATTTATTAAAGTTCAAAAAAATCTGTGCCTTTTACAGAGTGGCGGCTTGAGAAAAAATGCCCAAATTTTCAATATATGGGTCGAAGCCATAAAGACTTTTACAGGTAATAAAAACCTAAACAGTATGATCATAGCTCCAGATAGTCGAGAAGCCTACACGAATTCAATATCTGAAATTTTAGACACCCCGACTCCGTGGCTGCGAGACCTTTCCATAGAAAAAGAACAAAAAGGAGTTAAATAACTGGTGTAAGGTAGGTTCGACCCCTTGGTAAGTTGAAGCTGGTGAGATGGTTTCTCCACAGTATCACATAAAAACATCTGCACCTATAAAACCTTCCACCAAGACAGTTGGAGAGAGAGCGTTAGAGCTTAGCCTTAAACAAGAACTATAATAATTCTCAAGAAGGAATAAACACGAAATAATATTGTAAACTTACCATTGAGGAGTAGTATGAAGACCCTGTCAAAGAAGATTGGAATCCGGGGCACTGAAGAAATCGATGATAGTATGTCAAACAAGCCAGAGCAAAGCCAAGATGCCGGAGGATGGAGAGGATATACAAGCAGACCACGACTACAAGTGAGGTAACAAGGTGAACAAGAACCAAAATCATATGACCCGAAACAGAGCCGAAGTTCGTCGGGCTCTAGATTGACACAATGACCATACAGAGGCAATACAACCGGGAAATGAAGGTCTGATCCCTCAAGCACCATTTGATCCAACGAGTAACCAAGAGTCGTCGATGGGGAAGGTGGGTCTTGAGGGCGGCGCACGATGTGGGCAGCATGGAGTACGTCAGACCACCACCTAGGCTGAAACAGCCAGATCCATGAAATATTCGTGAGCCAAATAGCGGATTTCAAAGCTAAAGCCAAGTTTCATTTAAGTGCCAGTCCAGCACAGTACAAAAGAATATAAATGTAATTCAATTGAAAACCATAAGTCAAATCAAATGCATGTATAAACGATTCTTCCATATTCATGAATTCTAATATATATAATAAATATTATTATATATAAAAGTTTCGACTATGGACTATCACTTTCGTTTAATGTTTTAAATTTTAGAAATGATATTTCCAAAGAATTATATAGAAACATTTAACATTTGAAATAATAGACCTTTTCATTAATTCATAATGTTAATCATAAAAATGATATACCAAAATTATATAGAAACAATAACTTCGGGCCACATTGTAATTTTTATTTTTTTATATACATGCTATGATTAATATATGGATGTGTTACAACATCCTAAAATGATCTAGTTTTATTATCTATATTATTATAAAACTTTTATTATCTATATTATTGTAAATTTTAACAGAGGAGAAATTTGAAGAAAATCCAGAAGTTTCAAGAAAAAAACTCTGCTAAAAGAATCCCACTTATAGGAAATTGTTAACCTTCTTTTAAAAAATAAAAAAATTAACTATCGAAATTTCCTACTTGAAGGTTGTTTATTTGGAAACATACGTGACTAGGTAGTATGGGTAAGACCTCTGTATATCGATCCCTTATGCAGAATATAAGAAATTTAGTAATTTTCGTTGCAGTGGTCTATATGCTGATTGGGATTTACAAGTTTATTACAATGATGCTGGGTTGTTAGTCTATGTGATTTTATTTCGAGAAAAAGAAATTCAATGTGATTGGGTGGAATCTAATATGATTAAGGCTTTTATATTATGTTAGATTAAGGCTTTTATATTGTTATATTAAATTTTGTTATTACACTAAAATTCACGAGCATTATTAGTAAACTTCTAAACCTTTATGATCGATACCTAAAATATCGGTAATTAATCCAACAAATTATTAACTACATGACCAGTTAAATATCTTAAATGATATATGGTTGGAACTAAACTACAATGTAAATATTCTGAATGAGATTGTAAATTTCAAAATTTTGATGAATATGGGAAAATCAAAGTCGTTAATTTTATTCATATCCATTGGTTAAATTCTCTCATGTCTGTCATATTGCTCAAAAGATGGGAACTACATGACGTGGCATGTATATATGGAATACATGTAGTGTTCTGTTACATATCATGGCTGACGTCGAAGAGACGTCAGTTTTATGAGAAATGACGTCATCACACCATCACAATCGGTAAGTCCGTACTCGACGTTAGTTTTTTGAGAAATGACGTCATCACACCATCACAATCGGTAAGTCCGAGTACGGTTAATGCTAAAGTTTATTATAAATCTAGCCCGTAGTGAGAGATTCGTTCTATTTGAAGAATTTTATGGTGTATATTTATGTGATATGGTTTGTTTTGATTTTATTTTTATTTTTATTTTTATTTATATTAATTTAGATTGATTTTAATTTTGGATTTATTAAGTGTTGATAGGGATAAATTTGTTTTCACTCCAAAATATTAAGGGTTGATAAGGATTAATTTTTTTTCACTCCAAAAGAATTTTGTATCTCAAGAGATAGATGTGATCTCTCTTAAATGTAGGTAAAGTAGCATCACTTATTTTAACATCAGCATAAATTATCTTAATTTTGGATCGGAGAGATCAAATCTCGCAATATGCAAACTTTTTTTTGAGTATATAACTTGATGAAAAGTTTGCAACTAGAGATTTGATTACTCTCAGCTATTGTTAAATCTAAAATATGTATATGCACAATTTGAACCATTGACTAACTATAAAAATTCTTTAATTTTCACTTGCTTTTATAACATATAGAATTGTTTTTTATGCAATATTTTTTAAAATATTACGTATTTCTCTCTTTTTATCTCTATATATAGACATTGAATTATTTTTGTTATTAATAGTTTTTAAAGCTTAGATGTCAAATCGATGTTTAAACATTGAATGAATTGCAATCTCAATCTCTCTCATAATAGAAAGCGAAAATATAAGAATTTTTTTTTTAAATTTAAATCATTTTATTTTTCTCTATATACAATTGATATAAAATTATGCTAATTATAATTTATAATAAAATATTTTTTTATTAATACATTTTTGTTTAAATGTTAGATGTGAACATAATGTGGAATTAATTAAACATCATGTAGTATCAATAATATTCATATTGGATCAATAATATTATTTTTAGAAGTTATTTGTGAAAGAAATTGCATATTTCTCTTACACCGAAAAACAATTTTTTTTTCTTTCAATTATTCTCTATATAAAATCTGATATAAAATTAAAATAAATATATTATTTATGCCCTACATTAATACTTTTTACATGAAAATACATCCTTCATGCTAAATTCTATTAACAACAAGGATGGTTGCACGATAGCTAGTCCCTGCGTTAAGGGGGAGGAGCGGTAGGAACATCAAGCCACAGCTAAAAGAAAGATCGGCTTGCATAGTTGCAGAGCCACACGCAGTTTTCTTTTCGTCTAAGGAATTTTCCAGATCATCTCCCGACGAAAAGGAACAGCAAAAGGGAGATGACGCGCTTGACGAGATGTCGATAAACCATGTGATTAATGCCATATCGGTTGATAGTGCTAGCACTTAGTGCCAAGAGTAAGGTCGCAACATATACAAGGGTTTAATAAGAACCCAAACCATATTAAACTATAACCCGAGAAATTACTCAGCAAATACTTTTTTGAAATTGTACTTAAAGGAACATAGATAAAGTTATCGATATTATAATACCATCAGGTTTGGAGAGAAACCCCAAAACTCCAACATATAATTGACCTAGTAACAAAATAACCTTAAATATAAACAAGAAATGGAAATTATGATTAAACCCTAAATAGGTCTACAAGGAAATGGTGGCTAAAGGAAGGGACCGTGATATAGGTTGGAAAAAGTTCACATATAAATTACCAAGAAGATTATACGTTGGTTAATTGAAGCAGTGAGGAACAAAACTTTAGAATCTTGGCATTTTGCTAAGTGGAAACTTAAACATAATCCGAAAGGAGGAGGCCTGTAGAAATCATTTGCTACAGATGATGAAGATGAACCCAAAGGTTCGACATTATGAACTTCCGAAGAAACACTATCAGCTGGAGTGAAAAGTTGTTCTGATGAATCCAGTGGTTTACTTTGGGGCATGTCAGTTGCATTACTTAGCAAATGAGTATCTTAAGTCTGAGTAGACGATGAAGTAACAGACATATCCTTTTCTCCGGACTGATACCTCTTTTGCTACAGATGATGAAGATGAACCCAAAGGTTCAACATTATGAACTTCCGAAGAAACACTATCAGCTGGAGTGAAAAGTTGTTCTAATGAATCCAGTGGTTTACTTTGGGGCATGTCAATTTCATTGCTTAGCAAATGAGTATTTTGAGTCTGAGTAGAGGATGAAGTAACAGACATATCCTTTTCTGAAGTTGATGTAAGGCGAGTTTGTGTTATGCCATGACCCCTTTTCAGAGAAACTGGAACTGCAGCACCATCATGAACAATAGGCCGTGAAAGCTCAGTGCTAGAAGCCCCAGAAGTTTCAAGCTTGGGAACAATGGACTGTGCATCCATCCCAGAGGAAACAATTTCTGCTAGTGATTGATGTACACAATTAGATCTTTGGGGTGGAACTAAATTTTTTGGATGCAGATAAAAAGTAGATGAAGGATGACCATACGATCCTATCTATACAAGGTAAAAATCCATAGCGTGTGAAACACCTGGAGGATGTGAGAGAATAAAGCCATTTGTTGTCATTCTCACTGACAAGGAAATAGATCTTGAGAAGTTGTGGCAGCATTATCCGACTCAGATTTCTTACCACTTGAATCAAACCTCAACTCTTCATGAGTCTCTGGATGAGTAATCTTCACCGCCTTATTGGTACGGGCAGGGATATGGTGATTCATCACTGGAGACCTAAATTGTGTACCAGAAATCCCGCTTGGTAGATTGGTCCCCATGGGAAGACTCATTTGAGTGCCCAGATGATGGTTATCTGTGGTGGTTGTTGCGATGAAAACTGACCACCAATGGGATTAATATGTTGAGGCATACCATGTAGTAAAGGTGGCAGTATATGTGATTGAAAATTCAAACGCTGCCCTTGTTGCATCAGCACTAGTTGTGAACGCAAGGAAGGTGATGGTAATGTTGGTGGTGGTCGCAGAGGAGTACCCGACAATTGTTGTGAACTTGGTGCATACAGGACTTGTGCCACCAAAAGTAGGGTGCTGCTGTGCCAGAGATATTGGATGTCCACCACCATCATGTAAATATTTCCTCCCTTGAGCTTGAGACTCCAATATTTGATTCTGTTGACAAGAGAAACAGGTGTAAAAAGATAATATGGAGAAGAATCAAGTAAAAGATGAAGGTTCAAGAATTACTACAAATTTCTCAACATACTTGGCGATGTGCTTGTGGTTCAGCTGAAACAATAGGCAGTCTATTGAGAGAAGCAGCATCTGTATCCAAATTTTGGTTTATCTTCTAAACCTAAATCTATAATTAATAATCTAAATTGATTTGAGACTATTACTTTATATAGAGGATTGTGTGAGCAGCACTTCTATAGACCAGGACATAGTACGAATTCTATAGTAGGAATGCTCTACTATTTTTACAATGCTCTTGTCTACAATGCAAAGAAGAGCAGGAACTTCGGAATTGTATTTGAAATGAAAGTTCAAGTTCAAAACTAACACAAATTTTTATGCTTTCCAGGAACAGGAGAAGCCCATGATGCTTAGTAGCATACCATGGTTTAATAGAATTGAACCAGAGCCCCTTTTAAACGAATTCTTCCAATATATATAAAAAAAAACCTAAAAGTGTTACCTATCCTTTATGCTCCAAGACTTTGCTTTGAAGGTGGAAATTCTTTCCACAGTTGTACACAACAAGTGAAGATGATTCAAGCCATTTGCCTTTCTACAATATTCAGCCAGCAAGTCCAACTCCTATTAGAAGTGTATAACTAAGCTATATAGTACAAGTTATTACTTATTAGCCAATCACTTAATTACAATTTAGCACATATAATCAGGAAATAAACTGGAAGTTATTGCAAAAGAAACCAACATCACTAGTTTATACAATAGAGATTATAATCACATAAAACAGAAATAGTCAATAGTTTAGCAAACAAGCAGTTTTAAAAAGAAACACCTAGTGGCGATTCTGCTCATCAAGGTTGGAAGCTGTTGAGCTAGTTCGAGCAGGTAGCTACAATCCAACAGACATATTAGAAGGCATTCAACAATTAAACTCCATTTAATGTGCGCCAATTAAGATCACCAGGATAGATAGAAAAATAATACATAATTATTGACGAACCTGCAAGCCATTTACAAACCCATGACTTATGCTGCCAAACTGAAATGAAAAATGATTGTTCATATACAACTCTAGAAATCTCCTCAGAAGCATCTACACATCATGTTATCGCGAGGGACAGTTGGAACACCGACGATAGGGAGAAACTGCGTGATTTTACTTAAAGTGCTTAAAAAACAAAAAATAAAAACACCTCCATGTGGGCCCTCCCATGAGGGCCACATGTCTCACCTCCTTCTCCATGACATAG
This sequence comes from Pinus taeda, assembly GCA_000404065.3. Taxonomy (NCBI): domain Eukaryota; kingdom Viridiplantae; phylum Streptophyta; class Pinopsida; order Pinales; family Pinaceae; genus Pinus; species Pinus taeda. The sequence goes on along the minus strand of APFE030650800.1, from coordinate 27,437 downwards.
CATGCAGGGCCTAAACCATGCCACCTAACATTGTATCATGGTCATAGGTCAATACAGGAGGCAGAAGGATAACACAGTAGGCATGCTCTACTATTTTTACAATGCTCTTGTCTACATTGCAAAGAAGAGGAGGAACTTCGGAATTGTATTTGAAATGAAAGTTCAAGTTCAAAACTAACACAAATGTTTATGCTTTCTAGGAACAGGAGAAGCCCATGATGCTCAGTAGCATACCATGATTTAATAGAATTGAACCAGAGCCCCTTTTAAACGAATTCTTCCAATATTAAAAAAAAAAAAAAAAAAAAAAAAAAAAAAAGTGTTACCTATCCTTTGTGCTCCAAGACTCTGTTTTGAAGGTGGAAATGCTTTCCACAACTGTACACAACTAGTGAAGATGATTCAAACCATTTACCTTTCTACAATATTCAACCAATTCAACCAGTGATGGCAATATGGAAGCATCTTTGATAACTTCAGTTATCATGTTTGAACAAGAAACAATTAATACACATTCATACTCATCAATATACTTATAACAAAGCCTAGATTAGAAGTGCTTATAGCATTTTCCACATGTAAGTGTGATTCATAAAAATTTGAAATGCTTACTCAAAAGGATGTTTTGCAATTGCCTGAACATATTTTTTGTGATACGTAAGAGTAGACATTTTTTTTCCTGTGCAGAAGTGAAAAATCAGAAATTTATAAATTTTTGAAATTTTAATTTATCACAGAAAAGAAAGGTTTACATACTATTGAACTAAAGACTTAACTGCAACAAGGTCCCATAACTTGATCGAAAGTAGCATTCTTCTCATGGCCCCTGGGATAGCAGACCTTCATGAACCAAAATGTGAACTGACCTTATGAGCTCTTTTTTCGTAGTCCATTCACTTGTCTACCAATATCAGTCTCCTGGAAACTACTAGAATATTTAGCATTATGCATCAGTGGGGAGGCAACGAGACAGTGATGAAAGGCAAGTTCTAGTTCTATGCCAATGCGGAATCTAGTTGACATCCTCTGCTCTATAATAAGGAAAATATTAGGTTTCTTTAGGTAAAATGGCTCCAATTAAAACAGGAGGGACTACAACCTTTAGTCCATTCCCCAAGCTATCTAGTTTCCTATCATAGGGCTCATAACTACTAAATATGAAGCAAGCCTATCCAAATTAGATAATTGTGAATTGGGCCCTTGGAAATACGCAAATGTGCAATTCATATAAGGGAAAAGGGTTAATATTCGTAGATGGGCAAATCTTTTATGATCATTGTAAAAAAAATATTTATGGTATAAGATTATTAGAAATTTAAATATTTTTATAAAAATATAACTAAATATTTTACAATTATATATTATATATTAGTAACTAAGAATATTTCCTAAAATAAAAATATTCTATCCTTAAGATCACGTGAACCAACCATTTGAATAACACAGCCAGAGTCTGGTGAAGGACATTTTGATCTACTAGACCAGCTGGTTCCTTCATCTTGACCTGTAGCTGTCGCATCTCCCAGCAAGTTTAGGCCTTGAGCAAAAAGATTTGGAGGGAAAAAGGACCAGATGGCACAGTAGCTCTTAGAATATGTATGTGAATATGGAAATCCAAATGTTGTAACAAGCTGCGCAAAAAAGAAGATACTTCTATTAGTGTTTTGGATTATATGGACTCTGCTTTTAGGAGTTGTGTAAAATGATAGTTTTATGGAGATTTTACAAAGGATTGAAACATGAACATAAATCAAACACTATTGCAGCTAAAAACAAACCTGTGTTATGAACCCAATTATGTAGATGAAGAATCCGAGAGTGGTGGCAGATGAAGATTTGCTTGTAAAGGCAGACAACAAGAAACCAAATCCAACCTGTTGCATGATCTTGTGAAGTTAGTATATGCTATTCATTCCTAAATATTGCAATCCAAAAGAATTCAGTCTCAATGTATATTCCTCTTCTTTTCCCTGAGTTTAAAGTCATTTCATCTCTACAAATGTGAAATCTGTATTTTGAAATAAATCTTTACTTCATACTCACAAACCATACTTTGGTTGCTTTTCCCATTTGAACTAAAGCAATCCTTCTCACTGCTTGACTGGCTACTATTTGGACTGTCTCCCATGTTTTCTCGAATATCATGCACCGTACAAATCTGTGTACATGGTGAACCAAGGGCCTTGAAATTAGCTTCAGCTAGGCATTGAGAGATATACGGTTGAAGATAAGGATCTGCCAATACTTCCACAGCCTGTATATATGCATTTTCTACCAATATTAGTTCAGAAGAAAACAAATCATTCGAAACTACAGAACAAGAAGCATAAATACATATCACAAAGATAAAGCAATTAAAGGTTAGGACTTCACAGTTGGCCTATGCTCTGGGTTCTTTCTCAGCATCATTTTGATCAGACGTTTCCTGCAACCCATGCCAAACAATGAAGGAGTAGGTTAAGTACTAAATTGTCAAACCAGAGCTAAGTATCATTTTATCATAGGTCAATGAAAGTTGTTAAAGTTGTTAAAACTAGATTGATTAGAAAATTGTTGTACATTCTAAAAGACTAAATTGATTTAGAAAATAAAATATATAAATGCCAAATAATGTAGTCACTTACAAAGACGGAGAGTACATGCTAGGTAATATACCAATACCTGAAGGATTTATCTTGCTAATGAGTCTATAAAATAAAAAATAAAACAAAGACAGAACATTGCTTTTTTAATTTTCTCCATTTAGTTGCCAACATAAAATGCAAAAAGAAAGAATCGTTGAAGATGCTATTAATGCAGAGTGTGCAAGGTCAATGCAGTCATTCATGTTAATATTTATTTCAGTTAAGAAAGATGCAAACATTCATGTATACTATACTAAAATAACTGTGGAGAACACAGTTAATGGGATGTGGAAAAATATGCTAAAAGAACAAAGGATTTGCAGCTCGGAAGTTCATCTCATAAAAGACAAAAACACTCCACACCACATGATCATCTATAATTTCAGTCCTTTTATCAAGAAAATCTCAAGCACCCACAAACCATATACAGAGGGAAGAAGCTTACAAATGCTCTGAATGCAAGTCGATGAGCGGTTATCTCAAACATACAACAACCTGCAAAAGCATAGAGAAAATTGTAAAATGCATTATCAGGATTGACAAACATTTGTAAACATGGTAGCAATGTTTATATACACTACAGAAAACCAAATAATAGAAATAAATATACACCATACCTAATGACCAAATATCTGATTTGAAGCCATAGGGGATATCTGCAAGAAGTTCAGGACACATGTAGTTTTGAGTGCCAACAACCTGCATGGTTGAATTAAACAACATCAGTTCACATATTAGATGATATTACTTTTGACCCATATTGTGATGCATAGTATTGAACTATTTAAATGAGCCAAATATTCAATGACCGTGCATAACACTGCTTCCAAATTGTTGAATCTAAAAAAACATAGTAACAAGCAAGGAAGAAATAAACCGAACTGGAGAAAATTATTCTTAGAGTTTCTTGCTGGAAAAATTCCACGAGGAGTTTTAAGATGAGAAACCAGAAATGGCAGTACTTACCGGAGAAATGAGATCATTTGCCTTAAGCAATTTGGCAAGGCCAAAATCACTTGCACATGCTCCACTAATTAATAGATGCCCTTTGGTATAAAAGAAGAAAACACTAAATGTTCATGAATTTGTTAATGTGTTTAATCTCTCATTTTCCTTAGCATTGTCCTCAAATAAAAAATGAAGAAATTGAAACTAAAGCTACGTATCGAACAAGAGAGTAAGTTGTTCTAACGAGAACATGCTGCAATTCAATTGGAGCAATCATAACTCTAGAAACCTAATGATTTTCATTTAACATTTGACTTACCAAGATGAATGTCTTACTCCTTTGTTATAAAGATGTTAGAGCACTGGACCAAAGAAAAGCTTCATCAATCAAACATACTTCAAAATATGTGGAATGTAAGAATATCTCTAGCTTGTAAAGGACAGATGACCGATGATTGTTGTAATATCACATTCATCAAAGTAACAATCTAAGCCAAAATAACTATTGTCCTACCTTGAGATCTCGATGGAGAACATGGTTTGTGTGCAAGTAATCCAAAGCTAACAACAATTGTGTGAACCACCTGCAGAATTTCTGAGGGAAACACACATAAGAGAATATGTCATATTCACATGATAACCCTAATAGATAAAATAATAGATATCACGACCATCAATGTTACAGTCTACAAATCATTATTCTTAGATCGCTTTAGCATAATTCACTCCAGTAAAAGAGTAAAATATCCCATATAGCTAAAGTAATTGTATCAAGACATTAAACTAAGAAAACAATGTAGTCACCTCTTCTGGAAACAGTGACCCATTAGCTTTCTTAATCAATTCAGTCCTGTTATTGCAAGCAGAAAAAGATTTATTAGCAGATTTAAATACAGTTAAAATATATAGAATAGAAAATTAGAAGTTTGTTTTTATCTTAAATATATATATATATATATAGCAAAATCATATGGGCACTCACATGTCTCCCCCTTCACAATATGATGTTACAATGCAGACATAGCACCCCTGAAATACCACACATTCCATACATTAGAGGATCTTGAAAATTTGAAGTTATTGCTTGATAAATCATATCTCTCTAAAGCTGTTTCTAGAGATATAGGTGAAGGTTTGTCTTTATTATTTAAGTGATCAGTTTCGGAGTATGCTTCATTAGGTAAAGCTATTTCAATTCCCATGGAGTCCCCAAGGGATCAATATCTGACGAGTATGCGCTTATATGAAAACGAGGCAAAACAATAATCCAATCATGACCTGTAATTATACAACAGGTGATCTAAAATGCAAAATCTAAAAGACACCAAAGAAAAATCCATACCTTTTCCACCCATGCCTCCTTATATCCTACAACGTAAGGATGTTTAATGCGTGAAATCAAAGCCATCTGCAACCAACAAGAAGAGACATGACCTTCAGAATTGAATTCTCTTCACCTATTGCATGATACAAATTTAGCATTGAAAATGGAAAAGCAAAAGGTGATGAAAAATTACATAATTACCTCTTGATGAGCAGAGCGCTTGGACCTGTCTGTTTGGCGAGCTAGGCGAATTTTCTTCAAAACATATCAGAAAACAAAATCCAAATAACAGTTGGACTATTTGCAGATGTGTCAGGGCTGCTAAGAATCAAATTATTCATTTTTATGTGTTTAAGCACATTCACAAGGCAGAAGAATGATGATGATATCCCTTTTCCATGTCTCTGTTACCTATAATGGAGAAGTTTTTAATGTCTTTAAGGAATCTATGATTTCAGGGACTCGTTGGAGGGAAATAAGCCAATTGTCATAGTTGCTTACCTAAAACGTAGTAATCAGGCCCCTATGTCTCTGAAAATTTCTAGAAGTTGTTTGCAAGAAGATAGAAGCATTTAGCTCCAATTTATGATCTACAAACTCATGCATATGCATTTTCCCCAAATGTCAAATGGTGGATTCTAAGCAGCTTGAAGAGTTTCGTTGGGCATTAATAAAATTATCTTATCTTATTAGCCTGGTGGGACTCAATAGAGAAGCACCTCCAAGCACTAAACCACAAAGCCAAATGACAAACCTTAACACGAAGAACCGTCAAGTAATGTTGAAACACTGCATAGAGAGATGACCCTAACATATCATTTTCAGGAAGCAAACCGAAGCTTGATTCATACTTGTTAAGGATTTATGCCTATATTTACAAACCCAGGACTTATGCTGCCAAGAACAACAGAAGTTGCAAAATAAAAATTACTTAGCGCTACAAGAGAACATAATGAATCTAAAAATCACTGTCAGGATATAGTTGCAGAGGAAGAAGCGAGAGTAGCTGAAGCAGAGAAAAAGGTTTGGATCCTCTACGTGATTCAGCAGATACCCCAACCAGCGAAAAAAAGAAAAGCACCCAGGAAAATTTATTAGAAAAATTAGATATAAATTAAATTAAATTAAATATTGGAAATGAAACTTGGACGTAGGAATGCAAGGCTTACACGTAGCCCACTTATCGCCTCTCCACTTATCGCCTCTCCAGACTTTAGGACTTCTCTCAACCTCGTATAGAGACGTGGCATACGAGAGACTGTGCTACTATTGTCGTGGAGCGTAATAGCTATCTCGATCCTGACCACTAATGTTCACGTGCCGTTACGCCCTACTTATTAACTGTTATCCTAGAACCCACCTACCTTCACAGAAGCTACAGGGTGGATAAAAAAGCTACGATTGCTCAGATTGATGCTCTGCACTTGCTGCTATAGCTTGATGGGATCAATGGCTTTTACGCTGAGCAATTGCTTGCTCACTTGCTTGCTTTTAGAAATGGAAGGCAGGGGTGAAAGGTTCACGGAGATAGTGCCTATGTTATGCTAGACTCCGTTGGGTGAAGAGGCATTAAGTAAAGGGTGAAAGCAAGGTGTCGGCCGATGGTTTTAAGAGAGGGTAATGAGGCTTTACTGACGTTGTGCTCAGGGCGGCAAGAAAACTTTGTGCAACAAAGTGCAAAAACTTTGTGCATTGGCTATTAAGAAAATTGGTAAACTCCAAAACCTGACTGTGCGTCACAATTCCATTGTAAAGGCTTCAACTACTCAGGTAAACTCCAAGACCGCACTGTAGTAGCACAAATCCATTATAAGGACGCTCACTTAAACTCCAAAACCTGATTGTAGTGTTGCTAATCCAGTATAAGGACATTGCATTGCATTATAGAGGTTAGGATAATGTCAACAAAATAATCTTTGAAGCTATTGTTTGTTCTAAGAATAAATGATTAAATTGCTTATTGTTCTAAAAATAAATGATTAGATTGCTTAAGTTTATGCAGTCTCTACACTATTTTATAATGCCTATGAGTTAAATGCAATTCTAACATTTTTTCATTGTGAATGTATGGATGTAGCCTTCGTAATCAAACAAAAGGTAGGCACATTCTAGAAATAAGGGGAGCACACCTACCTTTATACTTACCAGAACAAGGGCTTATCGGAACAAGGGCAGAGCACGATGCAGAGCCTTGGAAACAAAGAGCAGGGCATGCGGCGAAGCCCTCAGAACCTTAGATGAATGTGAAGGTACACGGAAAATCCTTCTTGCGCCTTAATGAGCTCTGGTTTTGGTTAGTTATCATTCTTGCATAGGTGCTTTCCCATATACGTTTTCCAGTCTTGCACGTTTCCCTGCGTTGTATACGTTTTCCTTTCCTGTCTTGCACTTTCCCCTGCCTCGTATAGGTGGAAGCTAGGAGTGTAAACCTTTCAATTTCTTTCAATTTATCGCCCATCTTCCGCTGCCAGACTAACGAATATCCCACAGCAAAAGCCAGCAACAGCAAAAACCAGCCACCCAACAAAAGAAGCTTAAAAGCCAGCGAAAGAAGTAAACCTTTCAATTTCTCTCAATTTCTCGCCCATCTTCGATTGTGTTATTTCTGAGCAACAATAAAAGCCAGCAAAAGAAGCAAACCTTTCAATTTATCTTAATTTCTCGCCCATCTTCCGCAATCATCTCTCTGTGAATATCCCACAGCAAAAGCTAGCAAAAACCAGCCAGCCAACAAAAGCATAGCAAAAGGCAGCAACAGCAAAGCACAGCAAAAGCATAGCAAAAGGCAGCAACAACAAAGCACAGCAAAAGCCAGCGATAGCAAGAGCAACCATCCAACAACATCTCTTCTGTAAAGACACCACAGCAGCATGCAGAACATCTGTTCCGTAGACACATTGCAACAGGTGGCAATTTCAGAGACGTTGCTCGCAACTTCAAAGAAAGCCCATCAGTCTCGCATAAACAATATGCCGGCGCTGGGAGCTAGCATTTCATACTACTAGATTAATGATAGCATTTCATACAACTAGATTAATGATAGCATTAATCAACAACTCCAAAAAATGAATGAGAAAGAACCAGAGAAATGCTTTCAGCGCCTGCCTCGGGAAGAGCCCAAATAAGACCTTAAATCACTATGTACTAAAAAACTTTGTTTATACTCGAGAAACAGGCGGAGCAAGCAGCTGAAATAATGTTAACTACATCATTTTCGATTACTATAGTCCCTCGCCATTACCAGATGGCACGGACTAATAACACATATCATTATTATCACACAATTTCTTTAACCTATTCTGCTTATTCTTCGGCTTCATCGCCGTCTGGGCAATCTGTCGGTCACGAATAACCAGATATTTATTAATACGGTAGGTTCATGCCAGGGACTAATAACACATATCATTATTATCACACAATTTCTTTAACCTATTCTGCTTATTCTTCGGCTTCATCGCCGTCTGGGCAATCTGTCGGTCACGAATAACCAGATATTTATTAATGCGGTAGTTTCATTATGAGATATAGTGATTTAACCAGACACAGTGAGTTTATATCCGCATAGTTTAAAGACGCGTAGGTTTTGCCAGAAAATAATCTAAGTGAATTCGGATATGATTTTAATAAAACTTGTCGGAAATTTTTGAAAATTCATATACAGATGGCCACCCCATGTTCCGGCAACTGAATATTAAAAGTCAACCCTGTTTGCTGCGTGTGGCTTCCCGTTTCTAAATTAGTCACAAAAGTCTACAGTTATAACGTATCTATCATTACTATATATATGTATATATAAAATATGGAAGTTGGGTTCTGATAATCCGCGTTCTACTGTAGTTATAATGTATCTACATTACTATGTAATCTGATAATCTGCGTTAACCCGAATCACTATGTACTGTAGTTATAATGTACCTACATCACTATGTAATCTAATAATCTGCGTTAACCCGAATGCATCTCTAACTGTGACGTAAGCAGTTAAGTCGGCCCCAGCGTGACGCCACTCGGGTGTCGAAGGCGGTGTTGGCGGAATTGTTGGATTATCATAAGGCCATGAGCCGATGCTGTCGTCGATCTTCCGGGAATGTGCCTTCGGTGGCCCCTGGGCGACCTTCCTTGCCTCGTCGTCACTACCACATGGGACTGAACGATCTCCGAACGTGGCAAGCAATGGGATTTTGACAAGCTCGGACAAAATCTCTCACGTCACACAGAATATCTAGGTTTTACGTTATATATATATATATATATATATATATATATATATATATATATATAGATATATACTAAAAAAAATATAAACATATATATATGTATCATAAAGTTTTAAGAAAATAAAATTAAAATTATTTTATTAAAAAAAATATATAAACATCTAATGGATATGTCTCATCAAAATTTATTAAATGAAAAATGAAAAATATTTATATCTAAAAATTGAAATTTATAAATATATATAATATTATGAAGAGCTAGTATAGATCTATCTTAATTTTGGATCTACCAAGGGTTAGAGGAATCAAATTTCTTCATGTTGCAAGTCTTTCATCAAGTTTTATACTTAAAATGAGGTTTGTATATGGAGAGATTTAATCCCTCTTGGCTCTTGCTAAATCCACAATTAAGATAGATTTATAGTGATTAATATAATAATTGATTATGATTATTAAAATGCAAATATCTTTTTAAATGTTCTATACATTTTATATGATTATAATTATATATGGTATATTCAGTGAGTTTGAATTTTGAACTTTCATAAATATTTACAAATTGAGATCTCATTTCCTAACATTAGGTAGTATTAAGAAAGGGTGTTCAAAAGGTAATAGAAATTGGATAATAATTAGAAATAAAAATTATTATCAGTGATAAAAATCTAAAAGATAATTTGGTATACAAATATTATTTCTTGGAATTATATTGGTTTTCTATGGAAATGATTTATGTTAAATTTTATCGTCACTGAAATTGAGACTATATTGTTTATTGAAACTTTGTAGCGTGAAGAATTTAAGGTACTTAATATAAGAAGCTATGTCTCTTGGTCACTAGGAGTCAAGAAATCACAAGTGAGGGTTCATAGCTTGTTACGCAACAAAATAACATGTTTCCTAAGAATATATTCCACAACAAATACCGTTTCAATCAATAAATGTTGATGAGAATGTTAGATATTAATAATAAGAAGAACTCTATATATCAATTTGTCCTTCTATTAATTGTAGGGATTTTGTAACGTAATGCTACCCAATTATGGCACTTTAGTTGCAATGGAAATTTAATCACTAAAAAAATTCATTAGAGGTACTTCCAAAATTTTTTACCACCTCATATAAAATGATGAAACTTAGAAAATCAATTTATCTAAAATTGTTATGTTATTTTTTTTCTAAAACATAATGCATCTGGCCAAATTAGACCTTGAGTTTGGTATGCAAGTAATGGATTTTTTTAAACAAATTTATAATAGTAATTATGAGGTGTTATTTATCCATAATAATTTTTAACTGATTTTATGTTTTTTTTCTTAAATTAAGAAACATATTGAAGGCTTCAAATGATGAGGTTGACCTTTATGCCCAAGTATGAAGTTATTAACATTATTTGTAATTTTATTTCTTTCTTTTTACTAAGTAAATCTTCATTTGTACTAGTGAAAGTTCCTTTCCTATTTCAAAATAAATCAACCAATAAAATTTTATAGGAGAAATAAAAGACCTATTTTCCTTATAAGTTTGGTATATGTCCAAAAAAAACATTATTTTTTATTATTATTAATTTCTCCAAAATTTTATATATTTAGAAATTGCACACAAATCCCTAAAGTGTATTTAGTTTCACTAGCAACAATCACTTAGACAATATACAAAAACATGGTTGAAAAAGGGAACTTCTAAAAATCTTAAAACCAAAGTGCTCACCTAGCCCAATACATAATTGAAAAAAAGTGCTCCCACCAAATATTTTTGAAATTAGCGATCCATGTGCATTGTTAAGAGGCACACATTTTATTAATGTGTATGCATTATAATAATGCTCACACATTCTATGTCATGAACACATTGTTTTCTCCATCACTCACCATCTTTCCCAATTCTCTTTGGCCCCCATCTCTCTCTCCCACTTTTCACTGAAACTCCTCCCCCCTTTCTCTCTCTCGCTCTCTCCCTCTCTCTACCCCTTTCTCTCTATATCTCTTTTCCTATCTCTACCCATTTCTCTCTATATCTCTCTTCCTATGTATCCTTCTTATCTCTCTCTTCGCCCCCGATCCCCCCCTCTATCTCTTCCTCTTTCCTTATCTCTCTTTCCATCTCTCTTTCCCTTTTCGTATTCCCCTCCACTCTCCATCTTTTCATTTCTACATCACTCTTTCTATCTCTATACCTTTCTTGTTATGGTAAACTTGACTTGATGAAAGAGTCAAAGTTGTTAGGTCCATAATGGTGGTTTCAGGCACATGGTTTTGGTGGCCTATGGTATTAGATCCCATGGGTTACATATGATGAAGTCTTCAAAAGGATTGGGTATTCTCCATTATAATGTGTCTGAGCTGAGTTAAGGGCTCACATGGTTGAGCCAGGATGTTGGCTAGCTTATTCTTTTAATTCAAGGCATGGATTTTGTTTAAGGAACGAGGAATAGTAGATATATTATTCACAATTGTTTTTCCCACAAGGGTTTCCAAGATAAAATATGGTGTTGATGTGTTGCTATTGTTTATGTGTTATTATTTGTTTATTTCATTTTGGATTTTATTAACAACTAGTATCATACCCAAGGGATCGCGGTTTATACAAGGAAGTGATGGTTACAAATGTCAACACATTGTATGTTGTCATTGAAGCTAATAAAGAGAATCTTGACTGGGATTTGACTCGCATACATGAAGATTACATGAGAGGAAATAGAGGTCCATTAGGGTGACATGAAACCACATAAGTGAGATTTAGTCAAGAAATCACCTGGTGTGGAAAGTTTTGCAGACAAGAGAAAATGGAAACAAATATGTTGGATAGCAATAAAAAAATAAAAACAAAAATACTTTGGATATGAAATTTGTAACATGCATGTATATGGACAAATGGTTGTAATACCTAGTTAGGCATGTGTGCCCCTGTTGATAAATTAATGGAGTAGATTTGGGTGATAAGGGAGGAGACCATGTAGATTTCCTTAGTTAAGTTAAAAGGGGGAAATCATAAGGTAAACTTGACTTAGTGAATGAGTCAAAGTTTGTAGGTCCATAGTGGTGATTTTTGGCACATGGTTTTAGTGTCTTGTAGTATTAGATCCCATGAATTATATGTGATGAAGCCTTTAAAAGGCTTGTGGATTTTCGATTGTAACATGCCTAAGTTTAGTGGAGGGATCACTCAGTTGGTCCATGATGTAGGTTTACTTGCATTCTTTTAAGTCAAGGAATGACTACTTTTGAACCCATTACCAATAGTATATCTACTACCCACATCTAGTTTTCCCACAAAGGTTATGAGGATCAAATATGGGGTTTATGTGTTGTTAAAGTTTATGTATTATTATTGGTTTATTTCTCTCTAATTTTACTATTCTCTCTCTCTCTCTCTCTCTCTCTCTCTCTCTCTCTCTCTCTCCTTGTCTTTATTTACCACCCCCCCATGTCTTTATATGATATCCCTCTATATCTCTCATTTTCACTAAGCCCCCATCTCTCGACCCCGTTTCCTATTCATTTATATCTCTCCATCTTTTGCTATCCCTATTTCTATCTCTCTCTCCATTTCCATACCCCACCCTCTTTAATTCTCCATCTCTCTCTATCAATTTCATATCCCTCTCTCTCTCTCTCTCTCTCTCTCTCTCTCTTTGCCTATTCCTCCTTTCTCTTTTCCTTACCACATCACTCTCTCTCCCTCCATTCGTCTCTCTCAATGACACATAAACTCTCTCTAACCTCCCTCTTTTCCACTCTATATATGTTTCTGTCTTTGTACATTTCTCCCTACCTCCCCACTCTTCATCATTTTTTCTCTCCATATCCCTTTATCTCTTTGTCCTTACATATCCCTCCTATATCCTTGTCTCTTCCCTTGGATAACCTCCTCTCTCCATATCTCTCTCTCACTATCCTTGTGTTTCCCTCCTCCCTCTCCCTCCCCACACATAGGCATCTCTCTCACCCTGTCCCTCTCCATTCCTTTCTCTCTCTCCCTATGTATCCCCCTTTATATCTTCCTCCATTTCTCTCTTTCTTCCCCCCATCTCTTTATGTATTCCCTAATCTCTATCTGCCTCTCTGTCTTACCGCATCTCTATCTATCTACCCTTTTATGTCGCCCTCCTATATGCCTCTATTTCTCTCTCACACACACTGTCTCAAGTATGTATCCCTCCTATATATCCCTCTCTCTTCCTCCCTCTAACATTTTTCCTCTATTTATCTCTCTAACACACTCTCTCCATAACCCCACCCTTTTTTCCCTTTTATCTTGCTATCTCTCCCTCCCTCATTTCCCCCTACCCCCTCTCTCTCCCTCCCTTCCTCACCCTCCCTCCTTTACTATCTCTACCTACCCCTTTCTCTCTCTCTCTCCCCTTATGTCTCCCCAATATATCCCTATCTCTATCTACTTTTTTTCTACATTTCTCACCATCTTTCCCAACCCTTTTTGTCAACTCTCCTCTCTCCCTCTATGTTGCTCTTTTCCCTAATCCTCTCTCTCGTCTCTATGACTCCCTCTCCACCCTCCCAAGCTCCTCCTCTCGCTACCCCATTATAACTCTCCCCATCTCCTTATACATCTTTGTATCTCTATATCCCTTTCCCTATTCTCTCATCTCTCCCTCCTCCTTCCCCAATCTCCCTATTTTTCTCCCTCCTCTCTCTCTTTATGTCTCCCTCTTTCTATCTCTTTACCCATCTCTCTCTCTCTCCCTCTCTCCCCCCTATATGTATCCCTTCCATATACCTCTCTTTCTCTCTCTCTCTCTCTCTCTCTCCCACCACCCCCACTCTCTCCCCCTTATATAACTTCCTCTTACATTCTCCACCTCTCCCCCTTTCCCACTTCGCTCTGTCGCGCACACTCTCACTAAACCCCCTCATTTTTTTCCATTTATCCCCTTATCCCTCTCCCCTCCCACCGTCCTCTCCCCTATCTCTCTCCCTACCTTTCTCTCTCTCCCCCATGTATCCCTTATTATCCCTCTCTCTCCCCACTTCCACAAGCCCCCTACCTCTCTATATCTTTCCTTCTCCCCCCCTAACTCCCCCCTCTCTCCTCCCATTGTCTGTCTCTTATATCCCCTCTCCCCCCCTTCCCCATATCTCTCTCTATATCCCTATATGTGTGCTTGTGTTTCTTCCTTTCCCCATCTATCTAACCCCCACTTCTCCCATCTCTTTATCAGTATCCCCCTATTTTCCGCCCTCTTGTATCCCTCTATTTTTCTCTCTCTTTCACCCTTCCCCTACATTTCTTCCTCCAACATCCCCCTCCCTTTCTCTCCCCCCTCTCTCCCTATTTTTTTCAATATAGACTCTCTCTCTCTCCCTCCCTCCCACCTCTTCCTCCTATATTTGCCTTTCCTTATCCCATTCTCTCTCTCTCTCTCTCTCTTCCCCTATTACTCCCCCTATATCCCTCTCTTGCAACATTTTTCCTCCATCTCTCACCTTATTTTCCAACTCTCTCTTTCCCCCCTCTCTATTCATGTTTTCCTTACACCCTGCTTCTCTCTCCCCTTGAGCCCTCATCTCTCTACCTATTTCTATATCTCCCTCACTCCCTATCAAATTGTCTATCCATGTCTCTGTTCCCTTTATCTCTCGTTTCCTTGTCTATTCTTTTTCCCATATATCTCTCTCCCTCTACTTGTATGTCTCCCTCTATATATCCCATGTATTTCTTACTCTTAAATACCTCTCTCTCTCCCCCAACTCAGCTCCTTTCCCCCTTTCTCTCTAACACATGCATACAATCACTCTACCTTCTCTATGTCTCTCTCTCTCTCTCGCTCTCTCTATATATTTCTCTTTTTATGTGCATGTCTCCTTTCTATATCACTTTATCTATATATTTTTACCTAAGCATCCCTCTCTCTACCTCTTTCCCTATCTCTTTCTCTCTCTCCCCCTCTCCCTATCCCTCATTTATCTATCCCTACCTCCCCCCATCCCCCACTCTCTCTCTAACACACACACACACAAACCCCTCTCTTATTCCCTCTATTTCCCTTTCCTGATCTCTATCTCTCCCTCGCTCCCTTCCCCCACATCCCTCCTTTTCTCTCTCCCCTTCCCTAATTCCACCTCTCTCCACCCTTTTCCCTATCCCTATCCCTATCTATCTCTAGAATCGTTGGGGTTTAGAGGACCAACCATGGAGGGGATTATAGAGAGGGGGATCAATCTTGAGTGCAAAATCCCATCACTCTCCCCCCCTACCTAAACCCTTTCCCCGCTCCCACCCTCCTTCACCTCCACCTACCCCACGCTTCCCCCTTGCACCCACCCTATTTCGCCTTATCTCTTTCTCCGTCCCACCCTCTCCCTACTTTCCTCTCTATCCACATCCCTTTCACTCCCTCTCCATTCCACCCTCTCCCTCCTTTCTTCTCTATCCACATCGCTTTCACTCACTCTCTCGCTAAGACCTTCACTTTCCACACCCATTTTCTCTATATCTTTTTATCTCCCGCTCTCACTATCCTTATTATTATCTCTTTCTCCCTTTCCCTAATCTCCCATCACTCTTCCTTTCCCATTAACTACTCTCTCTTTCCCCATTCATTTAGACTCTTCTTATTTCTCTCTAACCCATCTCTCTCCTTATTCCTCCTCTCTATCTATTTCTTCTTTTCACCATTGAAAATTTCCATTTAAAATTTTACGAATTTGTATTTAATAAAAAAAAAAGAAATGAAAGAAAAAAAACTTACCTCTATCTAGCAAATCGTTGAACCTCTACTAGACACACATGCATATTAACTCTCAGTTGGAAATCTCTTATTCTATCATATAATTGTAGTGGGGGTGAATGACGAGATCGCGTGGGCATATCCATTTTTAATGGAAAGAGAACATGGACATTATTTTTCAAAGCATGTGCACATTAAAATAACACGTGTACACTTTTATAAAAATAATTTGTGTGTGTTTCTTAGCCATGTCATAATCTCAACATGGAGGTTTGACATGGTATGAACCTTAAAAAAAAAGTATTGCATTCGCAATAAGTACGCATGTGCATTACTAAAAAAATTGTTTGTGCGCTCTGGTTGCACTAAAATTGGATAGCATCTTTGTGCGGGAACCCTCTGCCTTATAGAATAAAAATAATATCCTTACAATTCCTTATAACAAGATAGTTATAATCTAGCCATAAAAATAATATCGTTACAATGCCTTATAACAATATAGTTATAATGTAGCCCATGGGGCATACAAGGGAAAAAATAATCGTGAAAACCATGTAGAATTGGGAAGGACCATGTTTATATTTTCAGTGAATTGGTAGATACGACAATTCGATTCGATACCCACAGCAGGGGCGTTATCCCAGGAAATATAAAATAGGGTTTATTATTATTATTATTCAGTGTCTCATCTATCATAATCTTCGTTGCTGAATCCAGATTTAATTTTCCACTCTCGGATTGCAGATCTAAGTGTATTATTTGGAATGAGGATATTCTGTCGTAGTGTCTGATTCATTATTGGGGATGTGTTGTGGTTCTCAAGCCAATTCCTGATGAAAGCATACTCATATGTGAAACCATCATCCGCATTCCTCTGGCTACTAAGATGTTTTAGTTCACCAGGTTGTCTCTTGCCTGTCCCATGGATCAGCAACAGTGAAAAAGGGTTAACCTATTGGGGATCCGGATCTATGCTAATTTCAACCCGAAGCCATGACATCCTGCATACAATAAGGCCAACATACCTTCAGTATTAGTAATGATGGCCAGATGTTCATGAGTCATGCACACTGAGTTCTGTCCACATAATTAAATGAGGACAGCCTCTAATGGACACGGGTACTTTAATTTCAACTTACATTATTATAGTCACGAACACTTTACTTAAAGGAATCCTGGATGACAAAAACTCACCTGAAGTATAGGACAAAGAAAATGCTTTGGAGGCATAGCATCCATTTCCTCTTTCTTATGTCTGCTTTGAACAGATATCTGCTTAGATTCAGGTGCCCTTGAAGATCATAAAGCATAATTTCAGCCAACCATGGTTGAATTTGAAGGTACTATTTTTGACCAAACCTGTTCTATTTTAATAGATCCCATGGCCACTTTAAGTTACATTAGTCCCAAGATAGTGGAACAATGTCAGTTGTAAGCTGGTAAATTTAAAAATCCATGGTTAGTGTAGCTAGTCACAAGAGAAAAAATGAGAGTTTTGTCTAAAGTCAGTAACTGTCCTTTAAAATTAGCTAGTCAACCTACCATAGCAAATTTGAATATGTTACCCCTGGGGTGACATTCTTATAGGCATGGACTAGTTGGAGAAACACTGGTTCCTCAAATTGTAAAACAAAAACTATTAGCTACCAAGATGAGGTAGGGAAGAGACAGGAAATTCAAGGTGTTCAAAAACCTCTGCAATTAAGGCCTATAACAGCCTCCCAATTAGCCAAATGCATCAAAAAAGGTTGAAAAGTTTATGCAATACAAGTAGGGTATGTTGACTCCAAAGATAAATCTGTATCACTAGATAATATACCTGTGATACAAAATTTTCCAGATGTATTTCCCGAGGAAATATCGAACCTACCCCCAAAGAGAGACATAGATTTTACCATTAAGTTAATTCCAGGAGTCGCCCTAGTTTCTCGAGCACCTTACCAAATGAGCATACCGGAAATAGTAGAATTAAAAATGCAACTTCAAGAGTTGCTTGATAAAAAGTATATTCGTCCCACTATGTCCCCTTGGGGAGCTCCAGTATTATTTGTTAAAAAGAAGGACGAAACCCTACGGATGTGCATGGATTACCGCGAGGTAAAGAAGCTAACCATTAAGAACAAATACCCCCTTCCCCATATAGATGATCTATTTGACCAAGTGATAGGTGCAACTGTATTCTCAAAGATAGATCTCCACTCTAGATATCATCAGATCAGAATAAATGAGGAATATATTGCAAAGACTGCATTCAGGACTCGTTATGGACATTCTGAGTTCGTGGTTTTACCATTTGGGCTAACTAACGCCCCATCAACCTTCATGTGTCTCATGAATAACATATTCCATTAGTTCTTAGACAAATTTGTATTAATCTCCATTCATGACATATTGATCTACTCTCGGAACATAGAATAACATAAGGAGCATCTTTGTATTGTTCTGCAAGTCTTAAGAGAACACCAAATGTACACCAAGTAGAGTAAATGTGATTTCTTTAAGGAGAAAATCCAGTACTTGGGACACGTCATCACCAAGGATGGAATTGCAGTAGATCCATAAAAGATAATAACTATTATGGAATGGCCAGTACCAAAGGATGTAGCTGACATAAGATCATTCATGGGTCTAGCGGGATACTATCAGAGATTTTTGGAAGGTTTTTCTAGAGTGGCACATCCTATTACCTCTCTACAAAAGCATGGAAAAACATTCAAATGGGCCCCTGACTATCAAAATATCTTCGATCAGCTCAAACATCTACTTACTACAGCACCCACTTTGAGCATTGTTGATCTCAGCAAAGAATATGTGGTTTGTAAAGATGCTAGCAAGGAAGGTGTAGGTAGCGTATTAATGCAAGAAGGCAGAGTGGTTCCCTACGAGTCAATAAAGCTTAAAGAGTATGAGCAAAATTATTTAGCATATGACTTGGAGTTGACAGCAATAATTCATGCCTTAAAAATGTGGCGGCATTACCTATTGGGTAAGAAATTTCTATTGATGACTAATCACAATAGTCTTATTAACTACTTCAAACAACCCACTTTAAATGCTAGACAAGTTCGTTGGGTAGATTTCCTAAGTGAATTCGATTTCAAAATCAAACATTTGAAAGGAAAAGAAAATCGGGTGGCAGATGCTTTAGGTCGGAAGTTAAATTGTTTATATGAAATTTCTTTTAGTGAAGAACGAACTAATTTTTTTTTTTAGCAGATTCATGAATTAGCGTAGCAAGATCCAGCATATAAACATTTATGGCAGCAAGCAAAAATTCCCAACAACCATGAACAACAACTGGGTTATGAAATAAATGCAGAAAATTTGTTTATTTATAGGAAGAGGATATATGCGCCTAACTAGAAAAATCTGGAAAATTTAATTTTAGATGAATATCATAAGATTCCTTATGCAAGCCACCCCGGATACCAGAAAATGATTTTTGCCTTGTGGAAGGAATTTTTCTGGCCTAGTATGAAGAAAGAGGTGGAAGAATATTTAGCCAGGTGTCTAGAGTGCCAACAAGTGAAAGCTAAGCACAAACGCCCAACAAGATTACTTCACCCTCTACCTATCTCTGAATGGAAATGGGAAATGCTATCCATCAATTTCGTTATCGGATTGCCTAAGTCAAGAAAGAGAAACGACTCCATCACAGTGGTAGTGGACAAATTGAGCAAGTCTGCTCATTTTATACCAGTCCAATAAACTTATAAAGCGGTCCAAATTGCTAATAACTTTATGTAGAACATTTTTAAATTACACGGAACCCCAAGATGATCATTTCCGACCGAGATGTGAAATTTACATCAGCCTTCTGGAAGGCCCTTTTTGAGGGATTGGGCAGACAACTGCACTTTAGCACTGCATATCATCCTCAAATGGATGGACAGACTGAACAAGTAAATCAAGTTATTGAAGATATGTTGCGAACCTATGTAATGTAGCAGCCCAGCAAATGGGAGGACTATCTACACTTGGTAGATTTTTCCTATAACAACGAGTACCATGAATCCTTACACATGAGTCACTTTGAGGTATTATATGGGTGCAAGTGTAGGACACCTTTGAGTTGGAGTGAATTGGAAGATAAGTTGATGTTAGGGCCAGACATGTTAGAAGAAATGGAAAAAATGGTGAAAAAGGTACAAGTCAATTTAAAATTTGCTCTAGACCGACAAAAGAACTTTGTTGATCAGAAGAGGAGCTTCTGGGAATTCAAAGTAGGGGATTATGTCTACATTAGAATATGAGCCAAGAAAAGCACATTGCAATGGACCGGGTGTGCTAAATTAGTGCCTCGATTTTGTGGGCCTTTCCAAATCCTCGCTCAAATCAGACCGGTGGCTTACCAACTTGCCTTACCCAGTCACATTTGTGTACACAATGTCTTTCATGTTTCTATACTTAAGACTGCTTTTTCCATACTTTGGTTGCTTTTCCCATTTGAACTAAAGCAATCTTTCTCACTGCTTGACTGGCTACTATTTGGACTGTCTCCCATGTTTTCTCGAATATCATGCACCGTACAAATCTGTGTACATGGTGAACCAAGGGCCTTGAAATTAGCTTCAGCCAGGCATTGAGAGATATACGGCTGAAGATAAGGATCTGTCAATACTTCCACAGCCTGTATATATGCATTTTCTACCAATATTAGTTCAGAAAAAAACAAATCATTCGAAACTACAGAACAAGAAGCATAAATACATATCACAAAGATAAAGCAATTAAAGGTTATGACTTCACAGTTGGCCTATGCTCTGGGTTCTTTCTCAGCATCATTTTGATCAGACGTTTCCTGCAACCCATGCCAAACAATGAAGAAGTAGGTTAAGTACTAAATTGTCAAACCAAAGCTAAGTATCATTTTATCATAGGTCAATGAAAGTTGTTAAAGTTGTTAAAACTAGATTGATTAGAAAATTGTTGTACATTCTAAAAGAATAAATTGATTTAGAAAATAAAATATATAAATGCCAAATAATGTAGTCACTTACAAGGACAGAGAGTACATGCTAGGTAATATACCAATACCTGAAGGATTTATCTTGCTAATGAGTCTATAAAATAAAAAATAAAACAAAGACAGAACATTACTTTTTAATTTTCTCCATTTAGTTGCCAACATAAAATGCAAAAAGAAAGAATTGCTAAAGATGCTATTAATGCAGAGTGTGCAAGGTCAATGCAGTCATTCATGTTAATCTTTATTTCAGTTAAGAAAGATGCAAACATTCATGTATAATATACTAAAATAACTGTGGAGAACACAGTTAATGGGATGTGGAAAAAGATGCTAAAAGAACAAAGGATTTGCAGCTCGGAAGTTCATCTGATAAAAGACAAAAACACTCCACACCACATGATCATCTATAATTTCAATCCTTTTATCAAGAAAATCTAAAGCACCCTCAAACCATATACAGAGGGAAGAAGCTTACAAATGCTCAGAATGCAAGTTTATGAGCGGTTATCTCAAACATACAACAACCTGCAAAAGCATAGAGAAAATTGTAAAATGCATTATCAGGATTGACAAACATTTGTAAACATGGTAGCAATGTTTATATACACTACAGAAAACCAAATAATAGAAATAAATATACACCATACCTAATGACCAAATATCTGATTTGAAGCCATAGGGGATATCAGCAAGAAGTTCAGGACACATGTAGTTTGGAGTGCCAACAACTTGCATGGTTGAATTAAACAACATCAGTTCACATATTAGATGATATTACTTTTGACCCATATTGTGATGCATAGTATTGAACTGTTTAAATGAGCCAAATATTCAATGACCGTGCATAACACTGCTTCCAAATTGTTGAATCTAAAAAAACATAGTAACAAGCAAGGAAGAAATAAACCGAACTGGAGAAAATTATTCTTAGAGTTTCTTGCTGGAAAAATTCCACAAGGAGTTTTAAGATGAGAAACCAGAAATGGCAGTACTTATCGAAGAAATGAGATCATCTGCCTTAAGCAATTTGGCAAGGCCAAAATCACTTGCACATGCTCCACTAATTAATAGAAGCCCTTTGGTATAAAAGAAGAAAACACTAAAGGTTCATGAATTTGTTAATGTGTTTAATCTCTCATTTTCCTTAGCATTGTCCTCAAATAAAAAATGAAGAAATTGAATCTAAAGCTACGCATCCAACAAGAAAGTAAGTTGTTCTAACGAGAACATGCTGCAATTCAATTGGAGCAATCATAACTCTAGAAACCTAATGATTTTCATTTAACATTTGACTTACCAAGACGAATGTCTTACTCCTTTGTTATAAAGATGTTAGAGCACTGGACCAAAGAAAAGCTTCATCAATCAAACATACTTCAAAATATGTGGAATGTAAGAATATCTCTAGCTTGTAAAGGACAGATGACCGACAATGGTTGTAATATCACATTCATCAAAGTAACAATCTAAGCCAAAATAACTGTTGTCCTACCTTGAGATCTCGATGAAGAACATGGTTTGTGTGCGGGTAATCCAAAGCTAACAACAATTGTGTGAACCACCTGCAGAATTTCTGAGGGAAACACACATAAGAGAATATGTCATATTCACATGATAACCCTAATAGATAAAATAATAGATATCATGACCATCAATATTACAATCTACAAATCATTATTCTTAGATCGCTTTAGCATAATTCACTCCAGTAAAAGTGTAAAATATCCCATATAGCTGAAGTAATTGTATCAAGACATTAAACTAAGAAAAGAATGTAGTCACCTCTTCTGGAAACAGTGACCCATTAGCTTTCTTAATCAATTCAGTCCTATTATTGCAAGCAGAAAAAGATTTATTAGCAGATTTAGATACAGTTAAAATATATAGAATAGAAAATTAAAATTTTGTTTTTATCTTAAATAATAATATAATAATAATATATATATATTATATATTATATATAATATATATATATATATATTGCAAAATCATATGGGCACTCACATGTCTCCCCCTTCACAATATGATGTTACAATGTAGACATAGCACCCCTGAAATACCACACATTCCATACATTAGAGGATCTTGAAAATTTGAAGTTATTGCTTGATAAATCATATCGCTCTAAAGCTGTTTCTAGAGATATAGGTGAAGGTTTGTCTTTATTATTTAAGTGATCAGTTTCGGAGTATGCTTCATTAGGTAAAGCTATTTCAATTCCCATGGAGTCCCAAAGGGATCAATATCTGACAAGTATGCGCTTATATGAAAACTAGGCAAAACAATAATCCAATCATGACCTGTAATTATACAACAGGTGATCTAAAATGCAAAACCTAAAAGACACCAAAGAAAAATCCATACCTTTTCCACCCATGCCTCCTTATATCCTACAATGTAAGGATGTTTAATGCGTGAAATCAAAGCCATCTGCAACCAACAAGAAGAGACATGACCTTCAGAATTGAATTCTCTTCACCTGTTGCATGATACAAATTTAGCATTGAAAATGGAAAAGCAAAAGGTGATGAAAAATTACATAATTACCTCTTGATGAGCAGAGCGCTTGGACCTGTCTGTTTGGCGAGCTAGGCGAATTTTCTTCAAAACATATCTGAAAACAAAATCCAAATAATAGTTGGACTATTTGCAGATGTGTCAGGGCTGCTAAGAATCAAATTATTCATTTTTATGTGTTTAAGCACATTCACAAGGCAGAAGAATGATGATGATATCCCTTTTCCATGTCTTTGTTACCTATAATGGAGAAGTTTTTAATGTCTTTAAGGAATCTATGATTTCAGGGACTCGTTGGAGGGAAATAAGCCAATTGTCATAGTTGCTTACCTAAAACGTAGTAATCAGGCCCCTCTGTCTCTGAAAATTTCTAGAAGTTGTTTGCAAGAAGATAGAAGCATTTAGCTCCAATTTATGATCTACAAACTCATGCATTTTCCCCAAATTTCAAATGGTGGATTCTAAGCAGCTTGAAGAGTTTCGTTGGGCATTAATAAAATTATCTTATCTTATTAGCCTGGTGGGACTCAATAGAGAAGCACCTCCAAGCACTAAACCACAAAGCCAAATGACAAACCTTAACACGAAGAACCGTCGAGTAATGTTGAAACACTGCATAGAGAGATGACCCTAACATATCATTTTCAGGAAGCAAACCGAAGCCTGATTCATACTTGTTAAGGATTTCTGCCTATATTTACAAACCCAGGACTTATGCTGCCAAGAACAATAGAAGTTGCAAAATAAAAATTACTTAGCGCTACAAGAGAACATAATGAATCTAAAAATCACTGTCAGGATATAGTTGCAGAGGAAGAAGCGAGAGTAGCTGAAGCAGAGAAAAAGGTTTGGATCCTCTACGTGATTCAGCAGATACCCCAACCAGCGAAAAAAAGAAAAGCACCCAGGAAAATTTATTAGAAAAATTAGATATAAATTAAATTAAATTAAATATTGGAAATGAAACTTGGACGTAGGAATGCAAGGCTTACACGTAGCCCACTTATCGCCTCTCCACTTATCGCCTCTCCAGACTTTAGGACTTCTCTCAACCTCGTATAGAGACGTGGCATACGAGAGACGATGCTACTGTTGTCATGGAGCGTAATAGCTATCTCGATCCTAACCACTAATGTTCACGTGCCGTTACACCCTACTTATTAACTGTTATCCTAGAACCCACCTACCTTCACAGAAGCTACAGGGTGGATAAAAAAACTACGATTGCTCAGATTGATGCTCTGCGCTTGCTGCTACAGCTTGATGGGATCAATGGCTTTTATGCTGAGCGACTGCTTGCTTGATGGGATCAATGGCTTTTACACTGAGCGATTGCTTGCTCACTTGCTTGCTTTTAGAAATGGAAGGCAGGGGTGAAAGGTTCACGGAGATAGTGCCTATGTTATGCTAGACTCCGTTGGGTGAAGAGGCATTAAGTAAAGGGTGAAAGCAAGGTGTCGGCCGATGGTTTTAAGAGAGGGTAATGAGGCTTTACTGACGTTGTGCTCAGGGCAGACATTATGCTCAGGGCGGCAAGAAAACTTTGTGCAACAAAGTGCAAAAACTTTGTGCGTTGGCTATTAAGAAAATTGGTAAACTCCAAAACCCGACTGTGCGTCACAATTCCATTGTAAAGGCTCCAACTACTCAAGTAAACTCCAAAACCGCACTGTAGTAGCGCAAATCCATTATAAGGACGCTCACTTAAACTCCAAAACCTGATTGTAGTGTTGCTAATCCAGTATAAGGACATTGCATTGCATTGTAGAGGTTAGGATAATGTCACCAAAATAATCTTTGAAGCTATTGTTTGTTCTAAGAATAAATGATTAAATTGCTTATTGTTCTAAAAATAAATGATTAGATTGCTTAAGTTTATGCAGTCTCTGCACTATTTTATAATGCCTATGAGTTAAATGCAATTCTGACATTTTCTCATTGTGAATGTATGGATGCAGCCTTCGTAATCAAACAAAAGGTAGGAACATTCTAGAAATAAGGGGAGCACACCTACCTTTATACTTACCAGAACAAGGGCTTATCGGAACAAGGGCAGAGCACGATGCAGAGCCTCGGAACCAAAGAGCAGGGCATGCGGCGAAGCCCTCAGAACCTTAGATGAATGTGAAGGTACACGGAAAATCCTTCTTGCACCATAATGAGCTCTGGTTTTGGTTAGTTATCATTCTTGCATAGCTGCTTTCCCATATATGTTTTCCAATCTTGCACGTTTCCCTGCGTTGTATACATTTTCCTTTCCTGTCTTGCACTTTTCCCTGCCTCGTATAGGTGGAAGCTAGGAGGGTAAACCTTTCAATTTTTTTCAATTTATCGCCCATCTTCCACTGCCGGTCTAACAAATATCCCACAGCAAAAGCCAGCAACAGCAAAAACCAACCAGCCAACAAAAGAAGCTTAAAAGCTAGCGAAAGAAGTAAACCTTTCAATTTCTCTCAATTTCTCGCCCATCTTCGATTGTGTTATTTCTAGGCAACAAAAAAAACCAGCAAAAGAAGTAAACCTTTCAATTTATCTTAATTTCTCGCCCATTTTCCGCAATCATCCCTGCCTGTCTCTGTGAATATCCCACAGCAAAAGCTAGCAAAAACCAGCCAGCCAACAAAAGCATAGCAAAAGACAGCGACAACGAAGCACAGCAAAAGGCAGCAACAACAAAGCACAGCAAAAGCCAGCGATAACAAAAGCAACCATCCAACAACATCTCTTCTGTAAAGACACCACATCAGCATGCAGAACATCTGTTCCGTAGACACATTGCAACAGGTGGCAATTTCAGAGACTTTGCTCGCAACTTCAAAGAAAGCCCATTAGTCTCGCATAAACAATATCCCGGAGCTGGGAGCTAGCATTTCATACTACTAGATTAATGATAGCATTTCATACTGCTAGATTAATGATAGCATTAATCAACAGCTCCAAAAAATGAATGAGAAAGAACCAGAGAAATGCTTTTAGTGCCTGCCTGGGGAAGAGCCCAAATAAGACCGTAAATCACTATGTACTAAAAAACTTTGTTTATACTCGAGAAAAAAGCGGAACAAGCAGCTGAAATAATGTTAACTACATCATTTTCGATTACTATAGTCCCTCGCCATTACCAGATTGCAAGGACTAATAACACATATCATTATTATCACACAGTTTCTTTAACCTATTCTGCTTATTCTTCGGCTTCATCGCCGTCTGGGCAATCTGTCGGTCACGAATAACCAGATATTTATTAATACGGTAGTTTCATGCCAGGGACTAATAACACATATCATTATTATCACACAATTTCTTTAACCTATTCTGCTTATTCTTCGGCTTCATCGCCGTCTGGGCAATCTGTCGGTCACGAATAACCAGATATTTATTAATGCGGTAGTTTCATTATGAGATATAGTGATATAACGAGACACAGTGAGTTTATATTCGCATAGTTTAAAGACGCCTAGGTTTTGCCAGAAAATAATCTAAGTGAATTCGGATATGATTTTAATAAAACTTGTCGGAAATTTTTGAAAAATCATATACAGATGGCCACCCCATGTTCCGGCAACTGAATATTAAAAGTCAACCCTGTTTGCTGCGTGTGGCTTCCCGTTTCTAAATTAGTCACAAAAGTCTACTGTGATAATGTATCTATCATTACTACATATATGTATATATAAAATATGGAAGTTGGGTTCTGATAATCCGCGTTCTACTGTAGTTATAATGTACCTACATCACTATGTAAGCTAATAATCTGCGTTAACCCGAATGCATCTCTAACTGTGAAGTAAGCAGTTAAGTCAGCCCCAGTGTGGCGCCACTCGGGTGTCGAAGGCGGTGTTGGCGGAATTGTTGGATTATCATAAGGCCATGAGCCGATGCTGTCGTCGATCTTCCGGGAATGTGCCTTCGGTGGCCCCTGGGCGACCCTCCTTGCCTCGTCGTCACTACCACATGGGACTGAACGATCTCCGAACGTGGCAAGCGATGGGGATTTTGACAAGCTCGGACAAAATCTCTCACGTCACACAGAATACACAGAATATCTAGGTTTTACGTTTAATATATATATATATACTCAAAAAAATTATAAAACATATAATTATATGTATCATAAAGGTTTTAAGAAAATTAAAATTAAAAATTATTTTTA
>APFE030650798.1:0-11797 GCA_000404065.3 Pinus taeda | reverse complement strand
TTTAATTACAACTTTACAAAACATAAAAATACCCAATGTCTTCCACTCACTAGCAACTTGATATTGATAGATTTTCTACACCATACAACAATGAAATTATAGTGTTAGTATACAAACAGTTCCTAACAACTTGTAACTTAATTAAATGCACAATTTATAAATAATATCCACATATAGTATGCTGCACACATGATAATACATTAAGGAAAAACATTAATACAATATTATAGTGCAAAATCATACAAGTATGATATAATTTACAAAATTAATGTGATAACAATTAAATTTAAGGAAGAAGGAAGATAGTTTCCATAACACTTGTTCAACCCATTTGAAAGTGATTTGACTATTTTGAAATCATAATTAAATAATTTCATTAGAGCAAATCTAGAAAATGAGAGTGTCATGTTCAAGATGAAGCAGCATTTACAAATTAAAGAGAACCTAGAGGTGAAAGTTTAGTGTAGAATGTGAAGTGAAAATAAGTGATAAGAAATGCACTACAGGGAATATCTGCATATGAAGAAGTTAGTGATTTAAAATGAAATGTGAGAGAAATTTAAATACTAAATAATAACTAAATTCATAATTTTAAATACTAAATTAAAAGAAAAACCCTAAATTCATGATTCTAAATACTAAATTAAAGGGAAAAAACAAAGAAAATATTGAAAACTTCCTTGACAACTGGAATTAACCAAACTCAATGACAGAATTCCGTAATGACAGAATTCCGTAAGTAAATAACGAACTTGCCTCCCTAATCAACTGAGATAAAACTAAATGATGAACTGAACTAAATGATGAACTTGCCTAATAACTAAATAATTAAATGGTGACATTAAATGGTGACATTGTTGTTATCGGGGCGAAGCAGTACGAGGTTGGTCAAATCGCTAATTGGTTGAGGCAAGCTCCATGTCAAGCTATTGTTATCAAGATATAGGTACTGCAATTGACTCAAATTGGCAATGGATTCAGGGATTTTTCCTACAAGGCTATTTGAGGGTAAATTTAACTTGATCAAACTACTTAAATGACCAATGACTTCAAATAAGCTCCTGGTGAAGGCGTTGTTGTCAAGATATAAGTAGGTCAAGTAACTCAAGTTGCTAATGAGATGAGGTATGAGGTAGGTCAATTTAGTCAAGTTGGTAATGGAATCGGGTATGCCCCCGGAGACGATTGAAAAAAGGCGTAGGGTAATCAATTTACTCAATTTAGTAATGGATTCAGGTATCCGCCCTCTGACATCGTTTCCACGGTATGATAGGAAGGTCAATTCACTTAATCTACTAATGGAGTCAGGTATCCTTACTGTCTAACCATTTGAAAATAATGAAAAAAGATCTGAGAACGTGAGGGAGCTCGAATTGCCAATGGCTTCAGGCCAGTTCCTAGTGAAGCGATTTCCACTAAGATCTATGTAGTTCAAGTGAGTCAGATTGCCAATGGCTTCCGAGAAGGTCCCTGTCAGTATATTATTAGCAAGATATAAACTGAAAAGGGGCAACCGAAATATAGTCATGGGCATAGGTCCCTTGAGCATGCTAATCCCTAAATGCAGGTATGCTATTCTCCGAATTGTTGGAAGCCAGGTTCAGGTACTTTGAATCGTGCAGGAACCCAAGTTCCAGCCGAATTCTCCCGCCCAAGTTGTTATAGCTTAAGTCGATGAACCGTAATTGCCTGCGATTCTCGAGAGCTCATGGGATCTCGCTACTTAGTCCCATCATCGGCGATGAGTAACGTTGTGATGACAAGTCGACCATTTGCCTCCCTAAATGATGAAATTACCTCCCTAATCAACTGAACTAAATGATCAAGGTACCTACCAAGATTCATTGCGATTGTTAATGACTGAACTAAATGATGATAAAATCTCAGAGTCATTGCCAAGGTTCCTCCTCACGTTGTGACAAATCCCACAAACGGAATCTCTCACCATTTCGTTCGATTAAGGCTATTGGTCGGATCAGATGCAATAAAGGAAATGCAAGTACTCTGATAGGGTCAGAAAAACAAAAATTGGCTTGGTAGTCGGCCTTATCATTCATCTAAATACGGATTTAGAAAAGAGGAACCTCGTCCGGTTTTGGTTTTAGTTAATGCCATGTCCTGTTGGCTTCATGGTTAGTCCACTACACAATAACAATGGGACACATTGTTCACACTCTTTGACAGGAATCTATTGAAAGGAGCAGCAAGACTTCTTTATGGACAATACTATTCATGTACAGTTTTTATGTCGATATACAAATCTGATACAGTGCAATAAAAGCTACATTTGCAATTTCTAAGACGGCACACATCTGAAACACAAATTTTCGTAACTAAGAATGGAACCTTGTTTCTGAAGGTTTATTGCAAAATAACACACTTCTTATTGAAACAACCCTCTTCTTCTACAACTACAAAACCGTCATGATTCCGGCTTGAAACTATGAAAACGGGTAGGGGAATTCTGGAAAACGTTAAATTTGAAGGGCGAGTTTTCTCTTGACCTCGGCATAGCAGTTCACGGGGTTGGTCGCATTGGAATCCTGGTGCTGAAGGAGGTTGACACATTAGTGGCGCCTGCATCGTCGTAGCGGAAACAGGACACAGGGAGTATTTAGCTACGAACACCACGGATTCTTGCACATAGCCTATTATTATTAAAAACAACCGACATGTCAATCTAAACAGCATTGAAATAAAACTCTATCCGTTGTCCTTGACGATAAATTTTAAGAGTTGGACAACGCATAAATATATCAATGCATAATATTCATAACCTAATTTAATATTCATAAGCTAAGTGGTGATCGTATTACAGAGCCACCATGCATTGATATATTAATATTAGTTTTTCAGATCGATCGATATAATATCTCAGATAGCACCGTATACGCAACCCCAAGAAGGTTGCTGAATATAGACGGAATAATTGATAAGGCGCTGAATCCCATAAGAATTGAGAATTTCCCATTGAAGCCAGAACTCTCTCCCTAAATTGACAGACACTCATTCAGGTGTCGGTTGCATTATTCCAAGACAAACACATATTGCAGATTCATGATCTACTCGACCCTTTACCCTTTGGGCTCTAGCCATATAAGTGTGAAAAGGGAGACTCTGCGCGGGTAACCGGGTAACAACCATCGAGCAGGGTGAAGAGTCAGAGGAGTACTATAATCTTATACCCAGGGTTAAGAATTAGAATTGGGCATAAGTGATTTCTGTTGTACACCAAAATTAACAGGTTAAGCTAGATCGAGCAACAAGTCTACATAGGCGCTCATATGAAAAATTAAATCTAATAAAATTAGTTTAAATTATTCCGAAGGCTGCAAAGCTTAAAATCCTTTCAAAATGACTAAAAAGAGAGTTAACGGGCCATACCTGGAATTGGAAGTCCGAATAAAGATTTCATTTCTTCGGACAACGTCAACAACAGCCTCAATGACCTATATCATATAAAAATTTCTAAGGGACATTAGCTACTTGTCTCCTATTTCTGATATAAATGGTAACTGAGTAATTTACAATCCATAAAAAAAACAGGGCAATGAAATAGAATTGCATATACAGAATAGAAATGGAATTCAATAGCATGTATACCCAGCCTCAATGACCTATATCATATAAAAATTCCTGAGAGACATTAGCTACTTGTATCCTAATTCTGGTATAAACTGTAACTGAATAATTTACAATCAATAAAAAAAGAACAGGGCAATGAAATAGAATTGCATACACAGAATAGAAATGGAATTCAATAGCATGTATACCATACCATACCGAAAGAGTATCATTGTTTCCTTGAGCCCAAAAATTACAAACCCTCCTCCATTGATCTCATTCAACCAAAAAATTGCAAACCCTGCTCCTCTATCCACCCAGACATGACTGACTGAATCTCTCACACACACACCGACATACCAACGCAGATACCAACGCAGACTCGTACTCAAAAGACAAACTTAGTGACTCA
Source organism: Pinus taeda (assembly GCA_000404065.3). NCBI lineage: Eukaryota > Viridiplantae > Streptophyta > Pinopsida > Pinales > Pinaceae > Pinus > Pinus taeda. Next base: position 7,821 of record APFE030650798.1, on the reverse strand, counting down.
AACTCAAACCACGCAACCCAGCACACAAGCTGAACATAGATGGATAGAGGAGAATGAAAATGTTGTAAAATGAAATTATGAAGACATATATATAGCCATTTACCAAGTTCGTTGAATGGCTATATATTTGCAGCGCTTGCCTCATCTGGAATGTATACCGGATATATGCATTTCCCGTGTGGTTTGAATGTTGGAGGACCACAACGGATAGAGTGAGGACCACAATGGGGGAGGACCACAACATCATTAAGTTAAATTTTTCCTAACGGATAGAGTGAGGACCACAACGGAAGGCTTTTTCCTAATACGTTAATCGCTTTTTCACCAACGTTACTAGTAACTCAACGTCCGAGTCGTCAATCATTGCCTGGTCGGTCTCCACAACGCGCTGATTTTAAACAATTAAATAAAACTGTCGAAGGAATTTCGGTGGAATTATAATAACAAAGATAATAACCTTGTAAACCTTTGGTAAAAAGAATTATAATAACAAACATAATGTAAGATTTCGGGAGGCAGGAAGAGTATCGTACTTTATCCCAAATGAGAACCGTGACAATAATTCAGCGATAATAATAGAGAGAGATGAGAAAATATATAATAAGCTGGGCCGTGATGAAATATAGCTCGAAAAGGAGGTTACAAGTTCCTTCCAATAATTATACACTGATATTCGTGCATCTGAGTCCACTGACTGTTCATATTTGATTAATGACTGTCGTTGTAGTATAGTGGTGACTATATCCGCCTCTCACACATAGTGGTGATTATTCCCGCCTCTCACGCAGGGTCATGTAACTTGATTTTTAAGGCCTCCATGAGGATCATGTAACTTGATTTTTAAGGCCTCCATGAGGAGTTTAGTAGTAAACCCTAGAAGTGAGGTAATTTGTATTTAATAACTGTCGTTGTAGTGGTGACTATTCCCACCTGTCACGAAGGTGACTCGGGCCTCCATGAGGAGTAAACCCTAGATTTGATTAATGACTGTCGTTGTAGTATAGTGGTGACTATATCTGCCTCTCACGCATAGTGGTGAAGTATAGTGGTGACTATATCCGACTCTCACACATAGTGGTGACTATTCCCGCCTCTCACGCAGGGTCATGTAACTTGCTTTTTAAGGCCTCCATGAGGAGTTTAGTATTAAACCCTAGATTTGATTAATGACTGTCGTTGTAGTATAGTGGTGACTATATCCGCCTCTCACGCAGGTGACCCGGGTTTGATCCCTGGCAATTTGACTTTGATGTAACTTGCTTTTTAAGGCGTCCATGAGGAGTTTAGTAGTAAACCCTAGATTTGGTTTCCTAATATTTGTTAACTTCGAGTTTAATATTTGTTAACTTCGAGTTTAGTAGTAAACCGTAGATTTGGTTTCCTAATATTTGTTAGCTCCGAAGTGAGCAGATGACTTTTGACTGTTCGTATTTTAAAATCACTGTCGTTGTAGTATAGTGGTGACTATTCCCGCCTCTCACGCAGGTGACCCGGGTTCGATCCCCGACAATTTGACTTTGATGTAACTTGCTTTTTAAGGTGTCCATGAGGAGTTTAGTATTAAACCCTAGATTTGGTTTCCTAGTATTTGTTAACTTCGAGTTTAGTAGTAAACCGCAGATTTGGTTTCCTAATATTTGTTAACTCCGAAGTGAGCAGATGACTTTTCGTTCACCATAGTTCAAGGGTTTAATTAATTTAAATTTGCACTTTAAGGCCTACAATGGGAGGTTAATTTTTATTCCTACTTGTTTTTATTATTGCAACATGTAAATTTATTTTACTTCTTTATTTTAATGGTGATTTGGCAATATAGTAGAGTAATTTAAACGAAACTTAACCTTAAATTTATGGATTGTTTCTTTAACATTAAGAGTATATTCGGTAAGCTAAATATATTAAGAATAAGCTAAATATATTAAGAATTTATAATTTAGCAAGAGCCTAAAATTTAACATGGGGGAGCCTACTCTTTGAGCTTTATTATAATGGGCCAAAGATTTCCCCATGCGGGATTTCAAACCAAATAGAAGGGGTAACATCGTATTGTGCCAACTAACCCATCTTAATAAGAGATGAATCGAGTAAAATTAATAGTGAAGTCGTTATTTGTTTTGGGAATGCTGAAATTGTTATTTGTTTTGGATCACTAAAAGCAATTATTGTTTGATCTATGAGGTGTAGACTAATTATTTTGTGTGGGATTTAAAGACCATAGATTCAAAACAATTAATGCATTTCTTCTTTATATTAAAATTATAATAAACACAATACATTTCTTGCATAAACATAACCACAAATATATATGCATATGATATTATAATAAACACATAATACACCTCTTGTATAGACATAATGTAGTATGGCCTCGAACTTTTAACTTGGCAGTATGTTTACTATTAACATTAAGAAATAGATTCTTACTATCTTAGTTGTGAAAAAGTCATTCATGATATATTTTATGTTATATATATATTAATTAAATTATAATTTTATAAAATATTATTAATTATAAAAATAATTAATATATAAGTTAAACATATATACATTTTAAAAGCATGGAACACATTACTCATATTTTATTATAGAGATTCTTAATTTGTAAATAAACTTTGTTACAATACCATGAGCCAGTACCATACTTTATCGATATCACATACCCAATTCTCTTATGTCATATGACGTTGTTCATATGACAATTTTTTTAATTCCTCAATTTAACTAAAAGAGTAAAAAGGACACAACCACTTTGGAGATAAATTTCAACTATCGCTTTGTTTATCTTACAATGCGTATTCTAGGATATTTTATGGAGATTAAATCTCTATCATTCATCTAACTATTATTGATAGCTAAATTAAAATTGTGAAAACCTTATTCGAAAAGGGACACACTATTAAAACAATGAAGTAGATTCAATTCAATTAATTTATATGAATAAACATTCATCTAAGTATTACTAATATTGGGAATAGTTATATGAATAACCATTTATATGAATCTAGATCTCTCCCCCTCTCCCTCTATCTCTCTCTATAACTCTCTTCCACTATCCCTCTCTCTTCCCTTCTCTCCCTCCCTCCTCTCTCCCTCCCTCTCCACCCCCGCCCCCTCTACGTCTCTCCCCCACCCCACATTATTTTCATTTTAAATCTTCTATTTTCATTAAATCTGAACTTGTTGGATACACATGACTGCATGTTAATTACAATATGCTTCTTTCATGTTTTCGTTACATACATAACAATCTGATAGCACAAACTGAGATTATTAGTTTTGAATGTTAATTTTTGCATTCCTTTCTCCTCATCTCATTCCTCCTCTCCCTCCCTCTCCATCTCTTTCTCTCTATCTCCATCTCCCCCTCTCGCTTATACTTCCTAACCCCTCACTCTCTCCTCATCTCTCATTTAGTCTCTCTCCCCTTGCCCTTCCCCCCTCCCTCTCCCTCCCCTTCCCCCTCTCCCTCTGCCCCTCTCACTCTCTCCCCATCACATTCCAACTCCCCCATGTCCCAATCATACTCTCCCCTCCCCCTCTCTCTCCCCACCTATTTCACTATCTACTCCTCTCACTTCCCCTCTTGCTTGTCATCCTCTCTCCCCCCTCTCTCCTTCCTCATCTCTCTCCCCCCTCTCTCTCTCCCCATCTCTCTCCCTCTCCACCCTCCCTCCACTCTCCCACTCTCTCTCTTCCTCTTACTTCCTCTTATTCTCCCTCTACCTGTCCCCCTCTCTCATTGTCTCACCTTCTCCCACTCTTTCCCTCTCCGCATATCCATCTCTCTCCACCTATCCCTTCACCCAAACCCTCTCTGCCCCTCTCTACATATCACTCCCTCTCACTCCACCTCCTAACCCGACTCTGTGTTCCTCTCTCTCTCTTCCTCTCCACCCTCTCTCTTCTCTCCCACTATTTCCCTCACTATCCATCTCCTCCTCCCCTTATCACACTCTCTCCTCCTCTCCCTCCCCCTCTCCCTCCTCCTCCCCCTCTCCCTCCCTCTCCCTTTCTCTTCATATCCCTCTCCTCCTCTCTCACTCTCTTCACCACACCCTACACTCTCCGACATTGTCTCTCGCTCTCTCTCTTCCCTCTACCTCTCCTTCTCTCTCTCCGTCTCTCTCTCCCTCTCCCCATTCCCCTATCTCACTCTCTCTCCCTCCTACTCATTCTCCCTGGCCCATATCCTTCTCTCCTCTACCACCTATATCTCTATCTATCGCTCTCCCTTCCCCTCTCGCCCACTCCCTCTCCCTATCCTCCTCTCTCCCCCTCATATCTCCCTTTCCCTCTCCCTGTCTCTCTCCCTCTCTCACCCACTCCCTATGTTTCACACCATCTCTCTCGCCCTCTCCCTCCCCCTCTCTTCTTTCCCCCTCCCTCCCTCCCTCTCTCTCTCTCCTTTGTCTCCCTTGTTATCTCCCTCTTGCTTGTTGAAGGCTTGGATGAGCTGGGTTGAGGCATTTTGGAATTTGAAGCTGATTTCTTATGGCTTCTCCTTCGACTCAACACTTTGGTAAAGCCATCAGCCTTAGGCATATCTGGTCCAGCTGGGAATGAGGGTTTTTGAGATAAAGGAGAGTCCCTAAACGGCACCTAAACGGCACATGTTCATAATCAATCAACTGAACACACTCAACATAGTCATGGAATAAAATTGCCGCATCCGGAAGGGCCTTGTTGAGGTGCATGTAGATGCAAATTCGTGCGTAGGAGGTATATCTTCGAAATTTTGTTTCCTCTGCAAATTTTATAAATTCGCCCAAAGCACTACCAATTTCTTGTATAGACGTTTCATCCCAATACTCCACGGGAAGTGAGTACAATCAAATCCAGACTGGAGCAAAACTAAGATCCTCCTTATCAGGGTTGAAGCACTCTACCCAGCCTCTGAGAAACAGGCTGGCGGCATTGAAGAAATAGGGCCCTCCATCCAGAATCCTATTCTAGTCTTCCAGGCAGTTAAAAATGGTTGTGAAGAACCCTTTAGGCCCTAGCTGCAGGGTGATATGTCCTTTTGGGTTCCATTTCACTGTTATCCATCCACACAGCACCTTCTCAGTCGGCCATAGTCCTATGAACTTGCCTATCAGATCATTTTCCCTCACATACTATATCTGAGCATTGATTTGATGGCCTGAAGGTACTACTTTCAGACGTTCAATAGCCACGAGCATGCATGTTTTCGAGCTCACCTTGGGTTGTTCTTTGTTATCATGTTTTTCCTCTTTTGAGTTTAGATCGGTGTTGTTCTCACTCCGATCCTTTGATTTGTGGCCTTCCTTATTCTTTTGCCGCTCTTCATCGTCCATTGGGGAGGCGATGCGCCCTCCCCCTAGGGGGATTCATGAGGTTCAAAACTGTTTTGCTGGGATCGAAAAGTCGTGTTGCCGTCAGTGTTAGCAGGTATGTAGCTGTTTGGAGAGACCTGCCATTGTAGAGATCGCCAAAACCCTAGAGAGCAAAGCCTCCACTCAAGAGTACAAAATTGATCTAAAATCCCAAAAACATTTAGTTCCAATCATTCTTCCACTCACTCCAGACATACCACGAGGATCCTTTGATGGTGTGAGCCAGGTAAATCCTCTTTTCTCTTTATCATATTAACCTTTAAGTTGTAGTGTAAATTTCCCTTTTTTTATGCCTGAAGGTTTAACTTATCAAGTTACATATCAATAATAATAATTAACTATTTATATTAATCTTAATAAGATAATTATTCTAACTCTATATATAATCCACAAATGCGAAAACAAAATTACTCGAATATCAAAATTACTCCCAAAAAAACCTCAATTTTGAAATTAGTATTTATTTTATTATAATTTTATTCCATTACAAAAATATTCCTTTTATTTTCAAATGTTTTAATGTTAAAAGTTATATTTTATAATAATGTGTCTTAAATAAAATAATATATTATTATTTTTATTTAAATTTTACTTTAAATGCATTTTGAAATTTTTTAATATTTAATGATATATGATATTTAATTATATTTAAATTTCAGTTAAATAAATTATTAATATATATTTATATATATATATATATATATATATATATATATTATATATATTATTTTTTATTTATTTATTTATTTTGTGATTATGTTTTAAATCTATTTTTATAAAGATAAAGTATATTACTAATATTATTTTTCATTGAGTATAATTTATAGTAATAATGAGTGGTATATATTTATATTTTTTATTAAATTTATGTAATAAATTTATTAAACTTCTATTAATGTATTTTATAATTATAAAATATGTGATAAAATGAATAAGTAGGAAATTAATATAACTAATTTTATTTTGATATCAAATTTACGAAAGATCTAGATCGATCAAATTTCTTGAAATGGGAACCCTCTTTTAGAATGAAAATAAATTTGTTCTCTATGCTTTATAGTTTGAGAGTTAAAATGGATCTAGACTCCATTAATTTTGCCCTTTAAATAGGCTATATTCCAAATGAATTAGTTCTTAGTACCATATTTTTATGACTATTTTAGTTTTATAATTTTATTATTATTTTGTTATTTTTACTATTACATTTTTATTTATTTTATGATTATTTTAGTTCTGTAAGTTTATTCTTATTTTGTTATTTTTACTTTTATGTTTTTATTTATTTTCTGGTGAAAATGTTTACATTACAATATATTGATCTTTTCATTTTTTATTTTATTTTATTTTATTTTATTTATTTGGACATTATCTTACAACATCACTACCATTTTAAGTTGGTTATCTTAACACTGGATCTACCAAGTTCTGAGATGGATCAAATCCCTTGAGATGTAAACCTCTTTTAAAGTGAAAAGAGATTGATCTTCGATACTTTGTAGTCCCAAAGTTAATATGGATCTAAGGTCATTTAATTTTACCATTTAAAAAGGCTATATTCTACGTGAATTAATTCTTAATACCATATTTTTATTATTGTTTTATTTTGATAAGTTTATTTTTATTATAATTTGTTTATTTTATTTTAATTTCATTTAAACGTTTATATATATATGTATATATATTCTTAAATACATTTTAAATTTTAATAAATTCTTAATTACATTTTAAATTTTAATAAAAAACATAATAATTAGTATTCTATTTTATTTTATTATTTCATTATTATGATTTAATATTTAAATTAGTAATAAACATAAAATTATATATTTTTTCTTAAAAACTTTGAATAATAAAATACGATAATAAGCAATTATATTAATTTATTTTTATAATTAAGATAGTTGAAAAAATGTTGTAGAATGAACATATATTAGTTTAATTTTTTATATATTAATTATTTAATATTCATTTTTATTAAGTTGGTATATTGATATGTTTTTTAGATAATAAAAATATTATTTAAATATTATTAAGGAAACAATTTTGATGTTTTTAAGTTAATGTTTTGTTTTAAATAAATTAAAAATCACTATATAGAAAGCTCTTCTTGGTTTGGAGATGTGAAATCCCTACTAACACGGTCAACCACGTGAAGGCGAGAGCTTATATGACCCCAAAAATGGTCCATCATTGGCATGAGACTAACCACTTACGCGCACCCACATAATCCATTGCCAATGAGGCACAACCACTCACATGGATACATGAACACAACAAACATAGGGTGCACACAAACACACACATACCCGCAAACATTATACATTGACTCACAAAGTGACATGTTTACACACATGGCACTTATTATGAACTTATGAACTTTAGAATTAACGTTATTTTTTCCATGTGATTAAGATTGAGTATAAATATTATGATGTTGATAATTACATTTATTTTATAAATTAATTAG